>JAGTYA010000147.1:0-45101 GCA_024291935.2 Okapia johnstoni | reverse complement strand
TGAAAGAGGCCACAGTTCCTAGGCTCCAAAAAAGCCCAGGTAAGGCTTCGACAGTGCCCTGGAACGTGAAGGCACCCTCCACAGCGCTTTTTCCCCATGTCTGCTTTGTTTAGCTAGGAGAGCTCTGGAGACTAGGTCTGTTCTGACTGGGAAAACTGAGGCCCTGGGAAACAGAGCCATTGTTCTGGCGTCTTCACAGCCAAACACCTCTTGCACCAGGGAAGACTGAATAAGCATCCCTTGGGCTACCTTTTTTGACTCTAAGGAAGAGACCCTGCAAGGCTGCATCCTGGCTGAAAATCACAAGGGGCTGGGAAGTGATACCTGGAAAGTCAGTGAAAGAGGCCACAGTGCCTAGGCTCCAAAGCCCCCCCCTCCCGCACCCCTTCGACCAGTGCTCCTCAGATCGTCTCAAGGGCACCCTCCCACAGCGCTTTTTTCCCCATGTCTGCTCTGTAGCAGAGAGCTCTGGGACGACTAGGTCTCTGTTCTCTGACTGGGAAACTGAGGCCCTGGGAAGCAGAGCCATTGTTCTGGCGTCTTCACAGCCAAACACCTCTTGCACCAGGGAATGGGACTGAATAAGCAGTCCCTTGGGCTACCTTTTTTGACTCTAAGGAAGAGGACCCTGCAAGGCTGCCATCTGGCTGAAAATCACAAGGGGCTGGGAAGTGATACCTGGAAATGTCAGTGAAAGAGGGCCACAGTGCCTAGGCTCCAAAGCCCAGGTAAGGCTATCGACAGTGCCTGGGGACGTGAAGGCACCCTCCACAGCGCTTTTTTCCACATGTCTGCTCTGTAGCAGAGAAGCTCTGGAGACTAGGTCTGTTCTGACTGGGAAACTGTGGCCCTGGGGAGCAAGAGCCGATTGTTCTGGGCGTCTTCACATGTCAAACACCCTCTTGCTGGGAAGACTGAATAAGCAGTCCCCCTTGGGCTGCCTTTTTTGACTCTAAGGAAAGACCCTGAAGGCTGCATCTGGCGTGGGAAAATCACAAGGGGCTGGGATATCCTGAAAGTCATGAAAGTCCACAGGCTACAGAAAGGCACCAGTAAGCTAGGGAAACAGAGCCTGCACGTAATGTCCTCAAGCATTTCCCCATGTCTGCTCTTACAAGACAGCCAAAAGACCTCTTGACACTGACAGGGATACTGAGCCCTGGGACAACCATAAGCAGTCCCTTCACACCTAACCACCTCTTGACACCTTGAGGGAAAGACTGAATACCCAGCAAGGCTACCTCTTTTGACTGAAAAAAATCCCTACAAGGCATGCATCTGAAAAATGACACTTGGAATGATAACCTGAAAGTCAGATGAAAGAGGCCACAGTGCCTAGGCCCAAAGCCCGGGTAAGGGCTTCGACAGTGCCCTGGAGCTTCAAGGAACCCTCCTCAGCGCTATTTTTCCACATGTCTGTCTGTAGCAGAGAGCTCTGGAGACTAGGTCTGTTCTGACTGGGAAACTGAGGCCCTGGGGAGCAGAGCCATTGTTCTGGCGTCTTCACAGCCAAACACCTCTTGCACCAGGGGAAGACTGAATAAGCAACAGTCCCTTGGGCTACCTTTTTTTTGACTCTAAGGAAGAGACCCTGCAAGGCTGCATCTGGCTGAAAAATCACAAGGGGCTGGGAATGATACCTGGAAAGTCAGTGAAAGAGGCCACAGTGCCTAGGCTCCAAAGCCCAGGTAAGGCTTCGACAGTGCCCTGGAACGTGAAGGCACCCTCCACAGCCCTTTTTTCCCCCTGTCTGCTCTGTAGCAGAGAGCTCTGGAGACTAGGTCTGTTCTGACTGGGAAACTGAGGCCTGGGAGCAGAGCCATTGTTCTGGCGTCTTCACAAGCCAAACACC
This sequence comes from Okapia johnstoni, assembly GCA_024291935.2. NCBI lineage: Eukaryota > Metazoa > Chordata > Mammalia > Artiodactyla > Giraffidae > Okapia > Okapia johnstoni. The sequence continues at coordinate 43,249 of JAGTYA010000147.1, read as the reverse complement.
TCTTGCACCAGGGAAGACTGAATAAGCAGTCCCCTTGGGCTACCTTTTTTGACTCTAAGGAAGAGACCCTGCAAGGCTGCATCTGGCTGAAAATCACAAGGGGCTGGGAAGTGATACCTGGAAAGTCAGTGAAAAGAGGCCACAGTGCCTAGGCTCCAAAGCCCAGGTAAGGCTTCGACAGTGCCCTGGAACGTGAAGGCACCCTCCACAGCGCTTTTTCCCCATGTCTGCTCTGTAGCAGAGAGCTCTGGAGACTAGGTCTGTTCTGACTGGGAAACTGAGGCCCTGGGAGCAGAGCCATTGTTCTGGCGTCTTCACAGCCAAACACCTCTTGCACCAGGGAAGACTGAATAAAGCAGTCCCTTGGGCTACCTTTTTTTGACTCTAAGGAAGAGACCCTGCAAGGCTGCATCTGGCTGAAAATCACAAGGGGCTGGGAAGTGATACCTGGAAAGTCAGTGAAAGAGGCCACAGTGCCTAGGCTCGCCAAGCACCTGGGTAAGGCTTCCCCAAGTGCCCTGGGTGCCTCAAGACACCCTCCACAGAGCTATTTCCCCCATGTCTGCTCTGTAGCAGAGAGCTCTGGAGACTAGTCTGTTCTGACTGGGAAAAAACACTGAAGGCCGTGTGGGAGCAGATGCCATTGTTCTGGCGTCTTCACAGCAAACACCAGAGGCTTGCACCAGAGGGAAGACTGAATAAGCAGTCCCATTGGGCTACCTTTTTTTGACTCTAAGGAAGAGACCCTGCAAAGCCTGCATTCTGGCTGAAAATCACAAGGGGCTGGGAAGTGATACCTGGAAAGTCAGTGAAAGAGGCCACAGTGCCTAGGCCCCAAAAGCCCAGGTATAGGCTTCGTACATTTTGCCCGGGAACGGTAAGGAACCCTCCACAGCCTTTTTTCCCATGTCTGCTCTGTAGCAGAGAGCTCTGGAGACTAGGTCTGTTCTGACTGGTAAACTGAGGCCCTGGGAGCAGAGCCATTGTATAGTTCTGGTGGGTCTTCACAGCCAAACACCTCTTGCACCAGGGAAGACTGAATAACAATGAACCTTCTACCTACCTTTTTTTGACTCTAAGGAAGAGACCCTGCAAGGCTGCATCTGGCTGAAAATCACAAGGGGCTGGGAAGTGATTACCTGGAAAGTCAGTGAAAGAGGCCACAGTGCCTAGGCTCCAGGCACCCAGGTAGGGCTTTCGACAAGGCAGGGAGCGTCAAGGAACCCTCCACAGCGCTTTTTCCCCATGTCTGCTCTGTAGCAGAGAGCTCTGGAGACTAGGTCTGTTCTGACTGGGAAACTGAGGCCCTGGGAGCAGAGCCATTGTTCTGGCGTCTTCACAGCCAAACACCTCTTGCACCAGGGAAGACTGAATAAGCAGTCCCCTTGGCTACCTTTTTTGACTCTAAGGAAGAGACCCTGCAAGGCTGCATCTGGCTGAAAATCACAAGGGGCTGGGAATGTATACCTGGAAAGTCAGTGAAAGAGGCCACAGTGCCTAGGCCCCAAGCCCCATGTAGGGCTTCCCAAGTGCCCTGGAACCTGAAGGCAACCCTCCTCAGCGCTTTTTCCCCATGTCTGCTCTGTAGCAGAGAGCTCTGGAGACTAGGTCTGTTCTGACTGGGAAACTGAGGCCCTGGGAGCAGAGCCATTGTTCTGGCGTCTTCACAGCCAAACACCTCTTGCACCAGGGAAGACTGAATAAGCAGTCCCTTTGGGCTACCTTTTTTGACTCTAAGGAAGAGACCCTGCAAGGCTGCATCTGGCTGAAAAATCACAAGGGGCTGGGAAGTGATACCTGGAAAGTCAGTGAAAGAGCACCACAGTGCCTAGGCTCCAAAGCCCCAGGTAAGGCTTCGACAGTGCCCTGGAACGTGAAGGCACCCCCACAGCGCTTTTTCCCCCATGTCTGCTCTGTAGCAGAGAAGCTCTGGAGACTAGGTCTGTTTCTGACTGGGAAACTGAGGCCCTGGGAGCAGAGCCATTGTTTCTGGCGTCTTCACAGCCAAACACCTCTTGCACCAGGGAAGACTGAATAAGCAGTCCCTTGGGCTACCTTTTTTTGACTCTAAGGAAGAGGACCTGCAAGGGCTGCATCTGGCTGAAAATCACAAGGGGCTGGGAAGTGATACCTGGAAAGTCAAGTGAAAGAGGCCACAGTGCCTAGGCTCCAAAGCACCGCGGTAAGGCTTCCCCAAAGCCCTGGAACCTCAAGGAACCCTCCACAGAGCTATTTCCCCATGTCTGCTCTGTAGCAGAGAGCTCTGGAGACTAGGTCTGTTCTGACTGGGAAACTGAGGCCCTGGGAGCAGAGCCATTGTTCTGAGCGTCTTCACAGCCAAACACCTCTTGCACCAGGGGAAGACTGAATAAGCAGTCCCCTTGGGCTACCTTTTTTGACTCTAAGGAAGAGACCCTGCAAGGCTGCATCTGGCTGAAAATCACAAGGGGCTGGGAAGTGATACCTGGAAAGTCAGTGAAAGAGGCCACAGTGGCTAAGGCCCCAGCAGCCCAGGTAGGGCTTCCCCAAGCCCTTTTTTGGAACCTGAAGGAACCCTCCACAGTCAGCTATTTCCCCATGTCTGCTCTGTAGGCAGAGAGCTCTGGAGACTAGGTCTGTTCTGACTGGGAAACTGAGGCCCCTGGGAGCAGAGCCATTGTTCTGGCGTCTTCACAGCCAAACACCTCTTGCACCAGGGAAGACTGAATAAGCAGTCCCTTGGGCTACCTTTTTTTTGACTCTAAGGAAGAGACCCTGCAAGGCTGCATCTGGCTGAAAATCACAAGGGGCTGGGAAGTGATACCTGGAAAGTCAGTGAAAGAGGCCACAGTGCCTAGGCTCCAAAGCCCCTGGTAAGGCTTCGACAAGGCCCTGAGAACGTGAAGGCACCCCTCCTCAGCGCTTTTTCCCCATGTCTGCTCTGTAGCAGAGAGCTCTGGAGACTAGGTCTGTTCTGACTGGGAAACTGAGGCCCTGGGAGCAGAGCCATTGTTTCTGGCGTCTTCACAGCCAAACACCTCTTGCACCAGGGAAGACTGAATAAGCAGTCCCTTGGGCTACCTTTTTTGACTCTAAGGAAGAGACCCTGCAAGGCTGCATCTGGCTGAAAATCACAAGGGGCTGGGAAGTGATACCTGGAAAGTCAGTGAAAGAGGCCACAGTGCCTAGGCTCCAAAGCCCAGGTAAGGCTTCCCCAGTGCCCTGGAACCTGAAGGCACCCTCCACAGCGCTTTTTCCCCATGTCTGCTCTGTAGCAGAGAGCTCTGGAGACTAGGTCTGTTCTGACTGGGAAACTGAGGCCCTGGGAGCAGAGCCATTGTTCTGGCGTCTTCACAGCCAAACACCTCTTGCACCAGGGAAGGACTGAATAAGCAGTCCCTTGGGCTACCTTTTTTTGACTCTAAGGAAGAGACCCTGCAAGGCTGCATCTGGCTGAAAATCACAAGGGGCTGGGAAGTGATACCTGGAAAGTCAGTGAAAGAGGCCACAGTGCCTAGGCTTCACAAGGGGCTGGGAATTGATACCTGGAAAGTCAGTGAAAGAGGCCACAGTGCCTAGGCTCCAAAGCCCAGGTAAGGCTTCAACAGTGCCCTGGAACGTGAAGGCACCCTCCACAGCGCTTTTTCCCCATGTCTGCTCTGTAGCAGAGAGCTCTGGAGACTAGGTCTGTTTCTGACTGGGAAACTGAGGCCCTGGGAGCAGAGCCATTGTTCTGGCGTCTTCACAGCCAAACACCTCTCTTGCACCAGGGAAGACTGAATAAGCAGTCCCTTGGGCTACCTTTTTTGACTCTAAGGAAGAGACCCTGCAAGGCTGCATCTGGCTGAAAATCACAAGGGGCTGGGAAGTGATACCTGGAAAGTCAGTGAAAGAGGCCACAGTGCCTAGGCTCCAAACCCGGGTAGGGCTTCCCCAAGGCCCTGGAGCCTCAAGGCACCCTCCTCAGAGCTATTTCCCCATGTCTGCTCTGTAGCAGAGAGCTCTGGAGACTAGGTCTGTTCTGACTGGGAAAACTGAGGCCCTGGGAGCAGAGCCATTGTTCTGGGCGTCTTCACAGCCAAACACCTCTTGCACCAGGGAAGACTGAATAAGCAGTCCCTTGGGCTACCTTTTTTGACTCTAAGGAAGAGAGACCCTGCAAGGCTGCATCTGGCTGAAAATCACAAGGGGCTGGGAAGTGATACCTGGAAAGTCAGTGAAAGAGGCCACAGTGCCTAGGCTCCCAGCAAAGCCCAGGGTAAGGCTTCCCCCAAGGCCCTGGAACCTCAAGGCAACCCTCCACAGAGCTATTTCCCCATGTCTGCTCTGTAGCAGAGAGCTCTCTGGAGACTAGGTCTGTTCTGACTGGGAAACTGAGGCCCTGGGAGCAGAGCCATTGTTCTGGCGTCTTCACAGCCAAACACCTCTTGCACCAGGGAAGACTGAATAAGCAGTCCCTTGGGCTACCTTTTTTGACTCTAAGGAAGAGACCCTGCAAGGCTGCATCTGGCTGAAAATCACAAGGGGCTGGGAAGTGATACCTGGAAAGTCAGTGAAAGAGGCCACAGTGCCTAGGCTCCAAAGCCCAGGTAAGGCTTCGACAGTGCCCTGGAACGTGAAGGCACCCTCCACAGCGCTTTTTTCCCCATGTCTGCTCTGTAGCAGAGAGCTCTGGAGACTAGGTCTGTTCTGACTGGGAAACTGAGGCCCTGGGAGCAGAGCCATTGTTCTGGCGTCTTCACACAGCCAAACACCTCTTGCACCCAGGGAAGACTGAATAAGCAGTCCCTTGGGCTACCCTTTTTTGACTCTAAGGAAGAGACCCTGCAAGGCTGCATCTGGCTGAAAATCACAAGGGGCTGGGAAGTGATACCTGGAAAGTCAGTGAAAGAGGCCACAGTGCCTAGGCTCCAAAGCCCAGGTAAGGCTTCGACAGTGCCCTGGAACCTGAAGGAACCCTCCTCAGAGCTATTTCCCCATGTCTGCTCTGTAGCAGAGAGCTCTGGAGACTAGGTCTGTTCTGACTGGGAAACTGAGGCCCTGGGAGCAGAGCCATTGTTCTGGCGTCTTCACAGCCAAACACCTCTTGCACCAGGGAAGACTGAATAAGCAGTCCCTTGGGCTACCTTTTTTTGACTCTAAGGAAGAGACCCTGCAAGGCTGCATCTGGCTGAAAATCACAAGGGGCTGGGAAGTGATACCTGGAAAGTCAGTGAAAGAGGCCACAGTGCCTAGGCTCCAAAGCCCAGGTAAGGCTTCGACAGTGCCAGGGAACGTGAAGGCACCCTCCACAGCGCTTTTTTTTCCCATGTCTCCCCAAGCTCTGTAGCAGAGAGCTCTGGAGACTAGGTCTGTTCTGACTGGGAAACTGAGGCCCTGGGAGCAGAGCCATTGTTCTGGCGTCTTCACAGCCAAACACCTCTTGCACCAGGGAAGACTGAATAAGCAGTCCCTTGGGCTACCTTTTTTGACTCTAAGGAAGAGACCCTGCAAGGCTGCATCTGGCTGAAAATCACAAGGGGCTGGGAAGTGATACCTGGAAAGTCAGTGAAAGAGGCCACAGTGCCTAGGCTCCAAAGCCCATGTAAGGCTTCGACAGTGCCCTGGAACGTGAAGGCACCCTCCACAGCGCTTTTTCCCCATGTCTGCTCTGTAGCAGAGAGCTCTGGAGACTAGGTCTGTTCTGACTGGGAAACTGAGGCCCTGGGAGCAGAGCCATTGTTCTTCTGGCGTCTTCACAGCCAAACACCTCTTGCACCAGGGAAGACTGAATAAGCAGTCCCTTGGGCTACCTTTTTTGACTCTAAGGAAGAGACCCTGCAAGGCTGCATCTGGCTGAAAATCACAAGGGGCTGGGAAGTGATACCTGGAAAGTCAGTGAAAGAGGCCACAGTGCCTAGGCCCCAAAGCCCCAGGTAGGGCTTCGACAGTGCCCTGGAACGTGAAGGAACCCTCCTCAGCGCTATTTTCCCCATGTCTGCTCTGTAGCAGAGAGCTCTGGAGACTAGGTCTGTTCTGACTGGGAAACTGAGGCCCTGGGAGCAGAGCCATTGTTCTGGCGTCTTCACAGCCAAACACCTCTTGCACCAGGGAAGACTGAATAAGCAGTCCCTTGGGGCTACCTTTTTTGACTCTAAGGAAGAGACCCTGCAAGGCTGCATCTGGCTGAAAATCACAAGGGGCTGGGAAGTGATACCTGGAAAGTCAGTGAAAGAGGCCACAGTGCCTAGGCTCCAAAGCCCAGGTAAGGCTTCGACAGTGCCCTGGAACGTGAAGGCACCCTCCCACAGCGCTTTTTCCCCATGTCTGCTCTGTAGCAGAGAGCTCTGGAGACTAGGTCTGTTCTGACTGGGAAACTGAGGCCCTGGGAGCAGAGCCATTGTTCTGGCGTCTTCACAGCCAAACACCTCTTGCACCAGGGAAGACTGAATAAGCAGTCCTTGGGCTACCTTTTTTGACTCTAAGGAAGAGACCCTGCAAGGCTGCATCTGGCTGAAAATCACAAGGGGCTGGGAAGTGATACCTGGAAAGTCAGTGAAAGAGGCCACAGTGCCTAGGCCCCAAAGCCCAGGTAAGGCTTCGACAGTGCCCTGGAACGTGAAGGCACCCTCCACAGAGCTTTTTTCCCCATGTCTGCTCTGTAGCAGAGAGCTCTGGAGACTAGGTCTGTTCTGACTGGGAAACTGAGGCCCTGGGAGCAGAGAGCCATTGTTCTGGCGTCTTCACAGCCAAACACCTCTTGCACCAGGGAAGACTGAATAAGCAGTCCCTTGGGCTACCTTTTTTTGACTCTAAGGAAGAGACCCTGCAAGGCTGCATCTGGCTGAAAATCACAAGGGGGCTGGGAAGTGATACCTGGAAAGTCAGTGAAAGAGGCCACAGTGCCTAGGCTCCAAAGCCCAGGTAAGGGCTTCGACAGTGCCCTGGGAACCTCAAGGCACCCTCCACAGCGCTTTTTCCCCATGTCTGCTCTGTAGCAGAGAGCTCTGGAGACTAGGTCTGTTCTGACTGGGAAACTGAGGCCCTGGGAGCAGAGCCATTGTTCTGGCGTCTTCACAGCCAAACACCTCTTGCACCAGGGAAGACTGAATAAGCAGCAGTCCCTTGGGCTACCTTTTTTTTGACTCTAAGGAAGAGACCCTGCAAGGCTGCATCTGGCTGAAAATCACAAGGGGCTGGGAAGTGATACCTGGAAAGTCAGTGAAAGAGGCCACAGTGCCTAGGCTCCAAAGCCCAGGTAAGGCTTCGACAGTGCCCTGGAAGCGTGAAGGAACCCTCCTCAGCGCTTTTTCCCCATGTCTGCTCTGTAGCAGAGAGCTCTGGAGACTAGGTCTGTTCTGACTGGGAAACTGAGGCCCTGGGAGCAGAGCCATTGTTGTTCTGGCGTCTTCACAGCCAAACACCTCTTTTGCACCAGGGAAGACTGAATAAGCAGTCCCTTGGGCTACCTTTTTTGACTCTAAGGAAGAGACCCTGCAAGGCTGCATCTGGCTGAAAATCACAAGGGGCTGGGAAGTGATACCTGGAAAGTCAGTGAAAGAGGCCACAGTGCCTAGGCTCCAAAGCCCAGGGTAAGGCTTCCCAGTGCCCTGGAACGTGAAGGCACCCTCCACAGCGCTTTTTCCCCATGTCTGCTCTGTAGCAGAGAGAGCTCTGGAGACTAGGTCTGTTTCTGACTGGGAAACTGAGGCCCTGGGAGCAGAGCCATTGTTCTGGCGTCTTCACAGCCAAACACCTCTTGCACCAGGGAAGACTGAATAAGCAGTCCCTTGGGCTACCTTTTTTTGACTCTAAGGAAGAGACCCTGCAAGGCTGCATCTGGCTGAAAATCACAAGGGGCTGGGAAGTGATACCTGGAAAGTCAGTGAAAGAGGCCACAGTGCCTAGGCTCCAAAGCCCAGGTAAGGCTTCGACAGTGCCCTGGAAGCCTGAAGGCACCCTCCACAGAGCTATTTCCCCATGTCTGCTCTGTAGCAGAGAGCTCTGGAGACTAGGTCTGTTCTGACTGGGAAACTGAGGCCCTGGGAGCAGAGCCATTGTTCTGGCGTCTTCTTCACAGCCAAACACCTCTTGCACCAGGGAAGACTGAATAAGCAGTCCCTTGGGCTACCTTTTTTGACTCTAAGGAAGAGACCCTGCAAGGCTGCATCTGGCTGAAAATCACAAGGGCTGGGAAGTGATACCTGGAAAGTCAGTGAAAGAGGCCACAGTGTGCCTAGGCCCCAAAGCCCAGGTAAGGCTTCCCCAGTGCAGGGAGCCTCAAGGCACCCTCCACAGAGCTATTTTCCCCATGTCTGCTCTGTAGCAGAGAGCTCTGGAGACTAGGTCTGTTCTGACTGGGAAACTGAGGCCCTGGGAGCAGAGCCATTGTTTCTGGCGTCTTCACAGCCAAACACCTCTTGCACCAGGGAAGACTGAATAAGCAGTCCCTTGGGCTACCTTTTTTGACTCTAAGGAAGAGACCCTGCAAGGCTGCATCTGGCTGAAAATCACAAGGGGCTGGGAAGTGATACCTGGAAAGTCAGTGAAAGAGGCCACAGTGCCTAGGCTCCCAAAGCCCAGGTAAGGGCTTCGACAGTGCCCTGGAACGTGAAGGCACCCTCCACAGCGCTTTTTCCCATGTCTGCTCTGTAGCAGAGAGCTCTGGAGACTAGGTCTGTTCTGACTGGGAAACTGAGGCCCTGGGAGAGCAGAGCCATTGTTCTGGCGTCTTCACAGCCAAACACCTCTTGCACACCAGGGAAGACTGAATAAGCAGTCCCTTGGGCTACCTTTTTTGACTCTAAGGAAGAGACCCTGCAAGGCTGCATCTGGCTGAAAATCACAAGGGGCTGGGAAGTGATACCTGGAAAGTCAGTGAAAGAGGCCACAGTGCCTAGGCTCCAAGCAGCCCCAGGTAAGGCTTCGACAAGGCCCTGGAACCTGAAGGCACCCTCCTCAGAGCTATTTCCCCATGTCTGCTCTGTAGCAGAGAGCTCTGGAGACTAGGTCTGTTCTGACTGGGAAACTGAGGCCCTGGGAGCAGAGCCATTGTTCTGGCGTCTTCACAGCCAAAACACCTCTTGCACCAGGGAAGACTGAATAAGCAGTCCCTTGGGCTACCTTTTTTGACTCTAAGGAAGAGACCCTGCAAGGCTGCATCTGGCTGAAAATCACAAGGGGCTGGGAAGTGATACCTGGAAAGTCAGTGAAAGAGGCCACAGTGCCTAGGCTCCAAAGCCCAGGTAAGGCTTCGACAGTGCCCTGGAACGTGAAGGCACCCTCCCTCAGCGCTTTTTCCCCCATGTCTGCTCTGTAGCAGAGAGCTCTGGAGACTAGGTCTGTTCTGACTGGGAAACTGAGGCCCTGGGAGCAGAGCCATTGTTCTGGCGTCTTCACAGCCAAACACCTCTTGCACCAGGGGGAAGACTGAATAAGCAGTCCCTTGGGCTACCTTTTTTGACTCTAAGGAAGAGACCCTGCAAGGCTGCATCTGGCTGAAAAATCACAAGGGGCTGGGAAGTGATACCTGGAAAGTCAGTGAAAGAGGCCACAGTGCCTAGGCTCCAAAGCCCAGGTAAGGCTTCCCCAGTGCCCTGGAGCGTCAAGGCACCCTCCTCAGAGCTTTTTCCCCATGTCTGCTCTGTAGCAGAGAGCTCTGGAGACTAGGTCTGTTCTGACTGGGAAACTGAGGCCCTGGGAGCAGAGCCATTGTTCTGGCGTCTTCACAGCCAAACACCTCTCTTGCACCAGGGAAGACTGAATAAGCAGTCCCTTGGGCTACCTTTTTTTTGACTCTAAGGAAGAGACCCTGCAAGGCTGCATCTGGCTGAAAATCACAAGGGGCTGGGAAGTGATACCTGGAAAGTCAGTGAAAGAGGCCACAGTGCCTAGGCTCCAAAGCCCAGGGTAAGGCTTCGACAGTGCCAGGGAAACGTGAAGGCACCCTCCACAGAGCTTTTTCCCCATGTCTGCTCTGTAGCAGAGAGCTCTGGAGACTAGGTCTGTTCTGACTGGGAAACTGAGGCCCTGGGAGCAGAGCCATTGTTCTGGCGTCTTCACAGCCAAACACCTCTTGCACCAGGGAAGACTGACTGAATAAGCAGTCCCTTGGGCTACCTTTTTTGACTCTAAGGAAGAGACCCTGCAAGGCTGCATCTGGCTGAAAATCACAAGGGGCTGGGAAGTGATACCTGGAAAGTCAGTGAAAGAGGCCACAGTGCCTAGGCTCCAAAGCCCAGGTAGGGCTTCGACAGTGCCCTGGAACGTGAAGGAACCCTCCACAGCGCTTTTTCCCCATGTCTGCTCTGTAGCAGAGAGCTCTGGGAGACTAGGTCTGTTCTGACTGGGAAACTGAGGCCCTGGGAGCAGAGCCATTGTTCTGGCGTCTTCACAGCCAAACACCTCTTGCACCAGGGAAGACTGAATAAGCAGTCCCTTGGGCTACCTTTTTTGACTCTAAGGAAGAGAGACCCTGCAAGGCTGCATCTGGCTGAAAATCACAAGGGGCTGGGAAGTGATACCTGGAAAGTCAGTGAAAGAGGCCACAGTGCCTAGGCTCCAAAGCCCAGGTAAGGCTTCCGACAGTGCCCTGGAACGTGAAAGGCACCCTCCACAGCGCTTTTTCCCCATGTCTGCTCTGTAGCAGAGAGCTCTGGAGACTAGGTCTGTTCTGACTGGGAAAAAACTGGCCCTGGGAGCAGAGCCATTGTTCTGGCGTCTTCACAGCCAAACACCTCTTGCACCAGGGAAGACTGAATAAGCAGTCCCTTGGGCTACCTTTTTTGACTCTAAGGAAGAGACCCTGCAAGGCTGCATCTGGCTGAAAATCACACAAGGGGCTGGGAAGTGATGATACCTGGAAAGTCAGTGAAAGAGGCCACAGTGCCTAGGCTCCAAAGCCCAGGTAAGGCTTCGACAGTGCAGGGAACGTGAAGGAACCCTCCTCAGAGCTATTTTCCCCATGTCTGCTCTGTAGCAGAGAGCTCTGGAGACTAGGTCTGTTCTGACTGGGAAACTGAGGCCCTGGGAGCAGAGCCATTGTTCTGGCGTCTTCACAGCCAAACACCTCTTGCACCAGGGAAGACTGAATAAGCACAGTCCCTTGGGCTACCTTTTTTGACTCTAAGGAAGAGACCCTGCAAGGCTGCATCTGGCTGAAAATCACAAGGGGCTGGGAAGTGATACCTGGAAAGTCAGTGAAAGAGGCCACAGTGCCTAGGCTCCAAAGCCCAGGTAGGGCTTCGACAGTGCCCTGGAAACGTGAAGGAACCCTCCTCAGAGCTTTTTCCCCATGTCTGCTCTGTAGCAGAGAGCTCTGGAGACTAGGTCTGTTTCTGACTGGGAAACTGAGGCCCTGGGAGCAGAGCCATTGTTCTGGCGTCTTCACAGCCAAACACCTCTTGCACCAGGGAAGACTGAATAAGCAGTCCCTTGGGCTACCTTTTTTGACTCTAAGGAAGAGACCCTGCAAGGCTGCATCTGGCTGAAAATCACAAGGGGCTGGGAAGTGATACCTGGAAAGTCAGTGAAAGAGGCCACAGTGCCTAGGCTCCAAAGCCCAGGTAAGGCTTCGACAGTGCCCTGGAACGTGAAGGCAACCCTCCTCAGCGCTTTTTCCCCATGTCTGCTCTGTAGCAGAGAGCTCTGGAGACTAGGTCTGTTCTGACTGGGAAACTGAGGCCCTGGGAGCAGAGCCATTGTTCTGGCGTCTTCACAGCCAAACACCTCTTGCACCAGGGAAGACTGAATAAGCAGTCCCTTGGGCTACCTTTTTTGACTCTAAGGAAGAGACCCTGCAAGGCTGCATCTGGCTGAAAATCACAAGGGGCTGGGAAGTGATACCTGGAAAGTCAGTGAAAGAGGCCACAGTGCCTAGGCTCCAAAGCCCAGGGTAGGGGCTTCGACAGTGCCCAGGGAGCCTCAAGGAACCCTCCTCAGAGCTTTTTCCCCATGTCTGCTCTGTAGCAGAGAGCTCTGGAGACTAGGTCTGTTCTGACTGGGAAACTGAGGCCCTGGGAGCAGAGCCATTGTTCTGGCGTCTTCACAGCCAAACACCTCTTGCACCAGGGAAGACTGAATAAGCAGTCCCTTGGGCTACCTTTTTTGACTCTAAGGAAGAGACCCTGCAAGGCTGCATCTGGCTGAAAATCACAAGGGGCTGGGAAGTGATACCTGGAAAGTCAGTGAAAGAGGCCACAGTGCCTAGGCTCCAAAGCCCAGGTAAGGCTTCGACAGTGCCCTGGAACGTGAAGGCACCCCTCCTCAGAGCTTTTTTTCCATGTCTGCTCTGTAGCAGAGAGCTCTGGAGACTAGGTCTGTTCTGACTGGGAAACTGAGGCCCTGGGAGCAGAGCCATTGTTCTGGCGTCTTCACAGCCAAACACCTCTTGCACCAGGGAAGACTGAATAAGCAGTCCCTTGGGCTACCTTTTTTGACTCTAAGGAAGAGACCCTGCAAGGCTGCATCTGGCTGAAAATCACAAGGGGCTGGGAAGTGATACCTGGAAAGTCAGTGAAAGAGGCCACAGTGCCTAGGCTCCAAAGCCCAGGTAAGGCTTCGACAAGTGCCCTGGAACGTGAAGGCACCCTCCTCAGAGCTTTTTCCCCATGTCTGCTCTGTAGCAGAGAGCTCTGGAGACTAGGTCTGTTCTGACTGGGAAACTGAGGCCCTGGGAGCAGAGCCATTGTTCTGGCGTCTTCACAGCCAAACACCTCTTGCACCAGGGAAGACTGAATAAGCAGTCCCTTGGGCTACCTTTTTTGACTCTAAGGAAGAGACCCTGCAAGGCTGCATCTGGCTGAAAATCACAAGGGGCTGGGAAGTGATACCTGGAAAGTCAGTGAAAGAGGCCACAGTGCCTAGGCTCCAAAGCCCAGGTAAGGCTTCGACAGTGCCCTGGAACGTGAAGGCACCCTCCACAGCGCTTTTTCCCCATGTCTGCTCTGTAGCAGAGAGCTCTGGAGACTAGGTCTGTTCTGACTGGGAAACTGAGGCCCTGGGAGCAGAGCCATTGTTCTGGCGTCTTCACAGCCAAACACCTCTTGCACCAGGGAAGACTGAATAAGCAGTCCCTTGGGCTACCTTTTTTGACTTAAGGAAGAGACCCTGCAAGGCTGCATCTGGCTGAAAATCACAAGGGGCTGGGAAGTGATACCTGGAAAGTCAGTGAAAGAGGCCACAGTGCCTAGGCTCCAGCACCAGGTAGGGCTTCCCCAAGGCAGGGAACTCAAGGAACCCTCCTCAGAGCTATTTCCCCATGTCTGCTCTGTAGTAGAGAGCTCTGGAGACTAGGTCTGTTCTGACTGGGAAACTGAGGCCCTGGGAGCAGAGCCATTGTTCTGGCGTCTTCACAGCCAAACACCTCTTGCACCAGGGAAGACTGAATAAGCAGTCCCTTGGGCTACCTTTTTTGACTCTAAGGAAGAGACCCTGCAAGGCTGCATCTGGCTGAAAATCACAAGGGGCTGGGAAGTGATACCTGGAAAGTCAGTGAAAGAGGCCACAGTGCCTAGGCTCCAAAGCCCAGGTAAGGCTTCGACAGTGCCCTGGAACGTGAAGGCACCCTCCTCAGAGCTTTTTCCCCATGTCTGCTCTGTAGCAGAGAGCTCTGGAGACTAGGTCTGTTCTGACTGGGAAAACTGAGGCCCTGGGAGCAGAGCCATTGTTCTGGCGTCTTCACAGCCAAACACCTCTTGCACCAGGGAAGACTGAATAAGCAGTCCCTTGGGCTACCTTTTTTGACTCTAAGGAAGAGACCCTGCAAGGCTGCATCTGGCTGAAAATCACAAGGGGCTGGGAAGTGATACCTGGAAAGTCAGTGAAAGAGGCCACAGTGCCTAGGCTCCAAAGCCCAGGTAAGGCTTCGACAGTGCCCTGGAACGTGAAGGCACCCTCCACAGCGCTTTTTCCCCATGTCTGCTCTGTAGCAGAGAGCTCTGGAGACTAGGTCTGTTCTGACTGGGAAACTGAGGCCCTGGGAGCAGAGCCATTGTTCTGGCGTCTTCACAGCCAAACACCTCTTGCACCAGGGAAGACTGAATAAGCAGTCCCTTGGGCTACCTTTTTTGACTCTAAGGAAGAGACCCTGCAAGGCTGCATCTGGCTGAAAATCACAAGGGGCTGGGAAGTGATACCTGGAAAGTCAGTGAAAGAGGCCACAGTGCCTAGGCTCCAAAGCCCAGGTAAGGCTTCCCCAGGCAGGGAGCCTCAAGGAACCCTCCTCAGAGCTATTTCCCCATGTCTGCTCTGTAGCAGAGAGCTCTGGAGACTAGGTCTGTTCTGACTGGGAAACTGAGGCCCTGGGAGCAGAGCCATTGTTCTGGCGTCTTCACAGCCAAACACCTCTTGCACCAGGGAAGACTGAATAAGCAGTCCCTTGGGCTACCTTTTTTGACTCTAAGGAAGAGACCCTGCAAGGCTGCATCTGGCTGAAAATCACAAGGGGCTGGGAAGTGATACCTGGAAAGTCAGTGAAAGAGGCCACAGTGCCTAGGCTCCAAAGCCCAGGTAAGGCTTCCCCAGTGCCCTGGAACGTGAAGGCACCCTCCTCAGAGCTATTTCCCCATGTCTGCTCTGTAGCAGAGAGCTCTGGAGACTAGGTCTGTTCTGACTGGGAAACTGAGGCCCTGGGAGCAGAGTCATTGTTCTGGCGTCTTCACAGCCAAACACCTCTTGCACCAGGGAAGACTGAATAAGCAGTCCCTTGGGCTACCTTTTTTGACTCTAAGGAAGAGACCCTGCAAGGCTGCATCTGGCTGAAAATCACAAGGGGCTGGGAAGTGATACCTGGAAAGTCAGTGAAAGAGGCCACAGTGCCTAGGCTCCAAAGCCCAGGTAAGGCTTCGACAGTGCCCTGGAACGTGAAGGCACCCTCCACAGCGCTTTTTCCCCATGTCTGCTCTGTAGCAGAGAGCTCTGGAGACTAGGTCTGTTCTGACTGGGAAACTGAGGCCCTGGGAGCAGAGCCATTGTTCTGGCGTCTTCACAGCCAAAACACCTCTTGCACCAGGGAAGACTGAATAAGCAGTCCCTTGGGCTACCTTTTTTGACTCTAAGGAAGAGACCCTGCAAGGCTGCATCTGGCTGAAAATCACAAGGGGCTGGGAAGTGATACCTGGAAAGTCAGTGAAAGAGGCCACAGTGCCTAGGCCCCAGCACCCCAGGTAGGGCTTCCCCAGTGCAGGGAGCCTCAAGGAACCCTCCACAGAGCTATTTCCCCATGTCTGCTCTGTAGCAGAGAGCTCTGGAGACTAGGTCTGTTCTGACTGGGAAACTGAGGCCCTGGGAGCAGAGCCATTGTTCTGGCGTCTTCACAGCCAAACACCTCTTGCACCAGGGAAGACTGAATAAGCAGTCCCTTGGGCTACCTTTTTTGACTCTAAGGAAGAGACCCTGCAAGGCTGCATCTGGCTGAAAATCACAAGGGGCTGGGAAGTGATACCTGGAAAGTCAGTGAAAGAGGCCACAGTGCCTAGGCTCCAAAGCCCAGGTAAGGCTTCGACAGTGCCCTGGAACGTGAAGGCACCCTCCACAGCGCTTTTTCCCCATGTCTGCTCTGTAGCAGAGAGCTCTGGAGACTAGGTCTGTTCTGACTGGGAAACTGAGGCCCTGGGAGCAGAGCCATTGTTCTGGCGTCTTCACAGCCAAACACCTCTTGCACCAGGGAAGACTGAATAAGCAGTCCCTTGGGCTACCTTTTTTGACTCTAAGGAAGAGACCCTGCAAGGCTGCATCTGGCTGAAAATCACAAGGGGCTGGGAAGTGATACCTGGAAAGTCAGTGAAAGAGGCCACAGTGCCTAGGCTCCCAAAGCCCAGGTAAGGCTTCCCCAACAGTGCCTGGAACGTGAAGGCACCCTCCACAGCGCTTTTTCCCCATGTCTGCTCTGTAGCAGAGAGCTCTGGAGACTAGGTCTGTTCTGACTGGGAAACTGAGGCCCTGGGAGCAGAGCCATTGTTCTGGCGTCTTCACAGCCAAACACCTCTTGCACCAGGGAAGACTGAATAAGCAGTCCCTTGGGCTACCTTTTTTGACTCTAAGGAAGAGACCCTGCAAGGCTGCATCTGGCTGAAAATCACAAAGGGGCTGGGAAGTGATACCTGGAAAGTCAGTGAAAGAGGCCACAGTGCCTAGGCCCCAGCACCCGGGTAGGGCTTCCCCAAGGCCCTGGGAGCCTCAAGGAACCCTCCTCAGAGCTATTTCCCCATGTCTGCTCTGTAGCAGAGAGCTCTGGAGACTAGGTCTGTTCTGACTGGGAAACTGAGGCCCTGGGAGCAGAGCCATTGTTCTGGCGTCTTCACAGCCAAACACCTCTTGCACCAGGGAAGACTGAATAAGCAGTCCCTTGGGCTACCTTTTTTGACTCTAAGGAAGAGACCCTGCAAGGCTGCATCTGGCTGAAAATCACAAGGGGCTGGGAAGTGATACCTGGAAAGTCAGTGAAAGAGGCCACAGTGCCTAGGCTCCAAAGCCCAGGTAAGGCTTCGACAGTGCCCTGGAACGTGAAGGCACCCTCCACAGCGCTTTTTCCCCATGTCTGCTCTGTAGCAGAGAGCTCTGGAGACTAGGTCTGTTCTGACTGGGAAACTGAGGCCCTGGGAGCAGAGCCATTGTTCTGGCGTCTTCACAGCCAAACACCTCTTGCACCAGGGAAGACTGAATAAGCAGTCCCTTGGGCTACCTTTTTTGACTCTAAGGAAGAGACCCTGCAAGGCTGCATCTGGCTGAAAATCACAAGGGGCTGGGAAGTGATACCTGGAAAGTCAGTGAAAGAGGCCACAGTGCCTAGGCCCCAAACCCGGGTATGGCTTCCCCAAGGCAGGGAGCCTCAAGGAACCCTCCTCAGAGCTATTTTCCCCATGTCTGCTCTGTAGCAGAGAGCTCTGGAGACTAGGTCTGTTCTGACTGGGAAACTGAGGCCCTGGGAGCAGAGCCATTGTTCTGGCGTCTTCACAGCCAAACACCTCTTGCACCAGGGAAGACTGAATAAGCAGTCCCTTGGGCTACCTTTTTTGACTCTAAGGAAGAGACCCTGCAAGGCTGCATCTGGCTGAAAGGCTTCGAGAGTGCCCTGGAACGTGAAGGCACCCTCCACAGCGCTTTTTCCCCATGTCTGCTCTGTAGCAGAGAGCTCTGGAGACTAGGTCTGTTCTGACTGGGAAACTGAGGCCCTGGGAGCAGAGCCATTGTTCTGGCGTCTTCACAGCCAAACACCTCTTGCACCAGGGAAGACTGAATAAGCAGTCCCTTGGGCTACGTTTTTTGAGTCTAAGGAAGAGACCTTGCAGGGCTCCATCTGGCTGAAAATCACAAGGGGCTGGGAAGTGATACCTGGAAAGTCAGTGAAAGAGGCCACAGTGCCGAGGCTCCAAAGCCCAGGTAAGGCTTCGACAGTGCCCTGGAACGTGAAGGCACCCTCCACAGCGCTTTTTCCCCATGTCTGCTCTCTAGCAGAGAGCTCTGGAGACTAGGTCTGTTCTGACTGGGAAACTGAGGCCCTGGGAGCAGAGCCATTGTTCTTGCATCTTCACAGCCAAACACCTCTTGCACCAGGGAAGACTGAATAAGCAGTCCCTTGGGCTACCTTTTTTGACTCTAAGGAAGAGACCCTGCAAGGCTGCATCTGGCTGAAAATCACAAGGGGCTGGGAAGTGATACCTGGAAAGTCAGTGAAAGAGGCCACAGTGCCTAGTCTCCAAAGCCCAGGTGAGGCTTCGACAGTGCCCTGGAACATGAAGGCACCCTCCACAGCGCTTTTTCCCCATGTCTGCTCTGTAGCAGAGAGCTCTGGAGACTAGGTCTGTACTGACTGGGAAACTGAGGCCCTGGGAGCAGAGCCATTGTTCTGGCGTCTTCACAGCCAAACACCTCTTGCACCAGGGAAGACTGAATAAGCAGTCCCTTGGGCTACCTTTTTTGACTCTAACGAAGAGACCCTGCAAGGCTGCATCTGGCTGAATATCACAAGGGGCTGGGATGTGATACCTGGAACGTCCCTGAAAGAGGCCTCAGTGCCAAGGCTCCAAAGCCCAGCTAAGGCTTCGGCAGTGCCCTGGAACCTGAAGGCACCCACCTCAGAGCTATTTCCACATGTCTGCTCTGTAACAGAGAGCTCTGGAAAGTAGGTCTGTTCTGACTGGGAAACTGAGGCCCTGGGAGCAGAGCCATTGTTCTGGCGTCTTCACAGCCAAACACCTCTTGCACCAGGGAAGACTGAATAAGCAGTCCCTTGGGCTACCTTTTTTGACTCTAAGGAAGAGACCCTGCAAGGCTACATCTGGCTGAAAGTCACAAGGGGCTGTGAAGTGATACCTGGAAAGTCAGTGAAAGAGGCCACAGTGCCTAGGCTCCAAAGCCCAGGTAAGGCTTCGACAGTGCCCTGGAACGTGAAGGCACCCTCCACAGGGTGGTTTCCCCATGTCTGCTCTGTAGCAGAGAGCTCTGGAGACTAGGTCTGTTCTGACTGGGAAACTGAGGCCCTGGGAGCAGAGCCATTGTTCTGGCGTCTTCACAGCCAAACACCTCTTGCACCAGGGAAGACTGAATAAGCAGTCCCTTGGGCTACCTTTTTTGACTCTAAGGAAGAAACCCTGCAAGGCTGCATCTGGCTGAAAATCACAAGGGGCTGGGAAGTGATACCTGGAAAGTCAGTGAAAGAGGCCACAGTGCCTAGTCCCAAGCACCCGGGTAGGGCTTCCCAAAGGCGGGGAGCCTCAAGGAACCCTCCTCAGAGCTATTTCCCCATGTCTGCTCTGTAGCAGAGAGCTCTGGAGACTAGGTCTGTTCTGACTGGGAAACGGAGGCCCTGGGAGCAGAGCCATTGTTCTGGCGTCTTCACAGCCAAACACCTCTTGCACCAGGGAAGAATGAATAAGCAGTCCCTTGGGCTACCTTTTTTGACTCTAAGGAAGAGACCCTGCAAGGCTGCATCTGGCTGAAAATCACAAGGGGCTGGGAAGTGATACCTGGAAAGTCAGTGAAAGAGGCCACAGTGCCTAGACTCCAAAGCCCAGGTAAGGCTTTGACAGTTCCCTGGAACGTGAAGGCACCCTCCACAGCGCTTTTTCCACATGTCTCCTCTGTAGCAGAGAGCTCTGGAGACTAGGTCTGTTCTGACTGGGTAACTGAGGCCCTGGGAGCAGAGTCATTGTTCTGTTGTCTTCACAGCCAAACACCTCTTGCACCAGGGAAGACTGAATAAGCAGTCCCTTGGACTACCTTTTTTGACTCTAAGGAAGAGACCCTGCAAGGCTGCATCTGGCTGAATATCACAAGGGGCTGGGAAGTGATACCTGGAAAGTCAGTGAAAGAGGCCACAGTGCCTAGGCTCCAAAGCCCAGGTAAGGCTTCGACAGTGCCCTGGAACGTGAAGGCACCCTCCACAGCGCTTTTTGCCCATGTCTGCTCTGTAGCAGAGAGCTCTGGATACTAGGTCTGTTCTGACTGGGAAACTGAGGCCCTGGGAGGAGATTCATTGTTCTGGCATCTTCACAGCCAATCGCCTCTTGCTCCAGGGAAGACTGAATAAGTAGTCCCTTGGGCTACCTTTTTTGACTCTAAGGAAGAGATCCTGCACGCCTGCGTCTGGCTGAAAATCACAAGGGGCTGTGAAGTGATACCTGGAAAGTCAGTGAAAGAGTCCACAGTGCCTAGGCCCCAGCACCCGGGTAGGGCTTCCCCAAGGCAGGGAGCCTCAAGGAACCCTCCTCAGAGCTATTTCCCCATGTCTCCTCTGTAGCAGAGAGCTCTGGAGACTAGGTCTGTTCTGACTGGGAAACTGAGACCCTGCGAGCAGAGCCATTGTTCTGGCGTCTTCACAGCCAAACACCTCTTGCACCAGGGAAGACTGAATAAGCAGTCCCTTGGGCTACCTTTTTTGACTCTAAGGAAGAGACCCTGCAAGGCTGCATCTGGCTGAAAATCACAAGGGGCTGGGAAGTGATACCTGGAAAGTCAGTGAAAGAGGCCACAGTGCCTAGGCTCCAAAGCCCAGGTAAGACTTCGACAGTGCCCTGGAACGTGAAAGCACCCTCCTCAGAGCTATTTCCCCATGTCTGCTCTGTAGCAGAGAGCTCTGGAGACTAGGTCTGTTCTGACTGGGAAACTGAGGCCCTGGGAGCAGAGCCATTGTTCTGGTTTCTTCACAGCTAAACACCTCTTGCACCAGGGAAGACTGAATAAGCAGTCCCTTGGGCTACCTTTTTTGACTCTAAGGAAGAGACCCTGCAAGGCTGCATCTGGCTGAGAATCACAAGGGGCTGGGAAGTGATACCTGGAAAGTCAGTGAAAGAGGCCACAGTGCCTAGGCTATAAAGCCCAGGTAAGGCTTCGACAGTGCCCTGGAACGTGAAGGCACCCTCCACAGCGCTTTTTCCCCATGTCTGCTCTGTAGCAGATAGCTCTGGAGACAAGGTCTGTTCTGACTGGGAAACTGAGGCCCTGGGAGCAGAGCCATTGTTCTGGCGTCTTCACAGCCAAACACCTCTTGCACCAGGGAAGACTGAATAAGCAGTCCCTTGGGCTACCTTTTTTGACTCTAAGGAAGAGACCCTGCAAGGCTGCATCTGGCTGAAAATCACAAGAGGCTGGGAAGTGATACCTGGAAAGTCAGTGAAAGAGGCCACATTGCCTAGGCCCCAGCACCCGGGTAGGGCTTCCCCAAGGCGGGGAGCCTCAAGGAACCCTCCTCAGAGCTATTTCCACATGTCTGCTCTGTAGCAGAGAGCTCTGGAGACTAGGTCTGTTCTGACTGGGAAACTGAGGCCCTGGGAGCAGAGCCATTGTTCTGGCGTCTTCACAGCCAAACACCTGTTGCACCAGGGAAGACTGAATAAGCAGTCCCTTAGGCTACCATTTTTGACTCTAGGAAGAGACCCTGCAAGGCTGCATCTGGCTGAAAATCACAAGGGGCTGGGAAGTGATACCTGGAAATTCAGTGAAAGAGGCCACAATTCCGAGGCTCCAAAGCCCATGTAAGGCTTCGACAGAGCCCTGGAACGTGAAGGCACCCTCCACAGCGCTTTTTCCCCATGTCTGCTCTGTAGCAGAGAGCTCTGGAGACTAGGTCTGTTCTGACTGGGAAACTGAGGCCCTGGGAGCAGAGCCATTGTTCTGGCGTCTTCACAGCCAAACACCTCTTGCACCAGGGAAGACTGAATAAGCAGTCCCTTGGGCTACCTTTTTTGACTCTAAGGAAGAGACCCTGCAAGGCTGCATCTGGCTGAAATTCACAAGGGGCTGGGAAGTGATACCTGGAAAGTCAGTGAAAGAGGCCACAGTGCCTAGACTCCAAAGCCCAGGTAAGGCTTTGACAGTGCCCTGGAACGTGAAGGCACCCTCCACAGCGCTTTTTCCCCATGTCTCCTCTGTAGCAGAGAGCTCTGGAGACTAGGTCTGTTCTGACTGGGTAACTGAGGCCCTGGGAGCAGAGTCATTGTTCTGGTGTCTTCACAGCCAAACACCTCTTGCACCAGGGAAGACTGAATAAGCAGTCCCTTGGACTACCTTTTTTGACTCTAAGGAAGAGACCCTGCAAGGCTGCATCTGGCTGAATATCACAAGGGGCTGGGAAGTGATACCTGGAAAGTCAGTGAAAGAGGCCACAGTGCCGAGGCTCCAAAGCCCAGGTAAGGCTTCGACAGTGCCCTGGAACGTGAAGGCACCCTCCACAGCGCTTTTTGCCCATGTCTGCTCTGTAGCAGAGGGCTCTGGAGACTAGGTCTGTTCTGACTGGGAAACTGAGGCCCTGGGAGCAGAGCCATTGTTCTGGCGTCTTCAGAGCCAAACACCTCTTGCACCAGGGAAGACTGAATAAGCAGTCCCTTGGGCTACCTTTTTTGACTCTAAGGAAGAGACCCTGCAAGGCTGCATCTGGCTGAAAATCACAAGGGGCTGGGAAGTGATACCTGGAAAGTCAGTGAAAGAGGCCACAGTGCCTAGGCCCCAGCACCCGGGTAGGGCTTCCCCAAGGCAGGGAGCCTCAAGGAACCCTCCTCAGAGCTATTTCCCCATGTCTGCTCTGTAGCAGAGAGCTCTGGAGACTAGGTCTGTTCTGACTGGGAAACTGAGGCCCTGGGAGCAGAGCCATTGTTCTGGCGTCTTCACAGCCAAACACCTCTTGCACCAGGGAAGACTGAATAAGCAGTCCCTTGGGCTACCTTTTTTGACTCTAAGGAAGAGACCCTGCAAGGCTGCATCTGGCTGAAAATCACAAGGGGCTGGGAAGTGATACCTGGAAAGTCAGTGAAAGATTCCACAGTGCCTAGGCCCCAGCACCTGGGTAGGGCTTCCCCAAGGCAGGGAGCCTCAAGGAACCCTCCTCAGAGCTATTTCCCCATGTCTGCTCTGTAGCAGAGAGCTCTGGAGACTAGGTCTGTTCTGACTGGGAAACTGAGGCCCTGGGAGTAGAGCCATTGTTCTGGCGTCTTCACAGCCAAACACCTCTTGCACCAGGGAAGACTGAATAAGCAGTCCCTTGGGCTACCTTTTTTGACTCTAAGGAAGAGACCCTGCAAAGCTGCATCTGGCTGAAAATCACAAGGGGCTGGGAAGTGATACCTGGAAAGTCAGTGAATGAGGACACAGTGCCTAGGCCCCAGCACCCGGGTAGGGCTTCCCCAAGGCAGGGAGCCTCAAGGAATCCTCCTCAGAGATATTTCCCCATGTCTGCTCTGTAGTAGAGAGCTCTGGAGACTAGGGCGCTTTTTCCCCATGTCTGCTCTGTAGCAGAGAGCTCTGGAGACTAGGTCTGTTCTGACTGGGAAACTGAGGCCCTGGGAGCAGAGCCATTGTTCTGGCGTCTTCACAGCCAAACACCTCTTGCACCAGGGAAGACTGAATAAGCAGTCCCTTGGGCTACCTTTTTTGACTCTAAGGAAGAGACCCTGCAAGGCTGCATCTGGCTGAAAATCACAAGGGGCTGGGAAGTGATACCTGGAAAGTCAGTGAAAGAGGCCACAGTGCCTAGGCCCCAGCACCCGGGTAGGCTTCCCCAAGGCAGGGAGCCTCAAGGAACCCTCCTCAGAGCTATTTCCCCATGTCTGCTCTGTAGCAGAGAGCTCTGGAGACTAGGTCTGTTCTGACTGGGAAACTGAGGCCCTGGGAGCAGAGCCATTGTTCTGGCGTCTTCACAGCCAAACACCTCTTGCACCAGGGAAGACTGAATAAGCAGTCCCTTGGGCTACCTTTTTTGACTCTAAGGAAGAGACCCTGCAAGGCTGCATCTGGCTGAAAATCACAAGGGGCTGGGAAGTGATACCTGGAAAGTCAGTGAAAGAGGCCACAGTGCCTAGGCTCCAAAGCCCAGGTAAGGCTTCGACAGTGCCCTGGAACGTGAAGGCACCCTCCTCAGAGCTATTTCCCCATGTCTGCTCTGTAGCAGAGAGCTCTGGAGACTAGGTCTGTTCTGACTGGGAAACTGAGGCCCTGGGAGCAGAGCCATTGTTCTGGCGTCTTCACAGCCAAACACCTCTTGCACCAGGGAAGACTGAATAAGCAGTCCCTTGGGCTACCTTTTTTGACTCTAAGGAAGAGACCCTGCAAGGCTGCATCTGGCTGAAAATCACAAGGGGCTGGGAAGTGATACCTGGAAAGTCAGTGAAAGAGGCCACAGTGCCTAGGCTCCAAAGCCCAGGTAAGGCTTCGACAGTGCCCTGGAACCTGAAGGCACCCTCCTCAGAGCTATTTCCCCATGTCTGCTCTGTAGCAGAGAGCTCTGGAGACTAGGTCTGTTCTGACTGGGAAACTGAGGCCCTGGGAGCAGAGCCATTGTTCTGGCGTCTTCACAGCCAAACACCTCTTGCACCAGGGAAGACTGAATAAGCAGTCCCTTGGGCTACCTTTTTTGACTCTAAGGAAGAGACCCTGCAAGGCTGCATCTGGCTGAAAATCACAAGGGGCTGGGAAGTGATACCTGGAAAGTCAGTGAAAGAGGCCACAGTGCCTAGGCTCCAAAGCACCCGGTAAGGGCTTCCCCAAGGCAGGGAGCCTCAAGGAACCCTCCTCAGAGCTATTTCCCCATGTCTGCTCTGTAGCAGAGAGCTCTGGAGACTAGGTCTGTTCTGACTGGGAAACTGAGGCCCTGGGAGCAGAGCCATTGTTCTGGCGTCTTCACAGCCAAACACCTCTTGCACCAGGGAAGACTGAATAAGCAGTCCCTTGGGCTACCTTTTTTGACTCTAAGGAAGAGACCCTGCAAGGCTGCATCTGGCTGAAAATCACAAGGGGCTGGGAAGTGATACCTGGAAAGTCAGTGAAAGAGGCCACAGTGCCTAGGCTCCAAAGCCCAGGTAAGGCTTCGACAGTGCCCTGGAACGTGAAGGCACCCTCCTCAGAGCTATTTCCCCATGTCCAAATGTCTGCTCTGTAGCAGAGAGCTCTGGAGACTAGGTCTGTTCTGACTGGGAAACTGAGGCCCTGGGAGCAGAGCCATTGTTCTGGCGTCTTCACAGCCAAACACCTCTTGCACCAGGGAAGACTGAATAAGCAGTCCCTTGGGCTACCTTTTTTGACTCTAACGAAGAGACCCTGCAAGGCTGCATCTGGCTGAAAATCACAAGGGGCTGGGATGTGATACCTGGAAAGTCCCTGAAAGAGGCCACAGTGCCAAGGCTCCAAAGCCCAGCTAAGGCTTCGGCAGTGCCCTGGAACCTGAAGGCACCCACCTCAGAGCTATTTCCACATGTCTGCTCTGTAGCAGAGAGCTCTGGAGACTAGGTCTGTTCTGACTGGGAAACTGAGGCCCTGGGAGCAGAGCCATTGTTCTGGCGTCTTCACAGCCAAACACCTCTTGCACCAGGGAAGACTGAATAAGCAGTCCCTTGGGCTACCTTTTTTGACTCTAAGGAAGAGACCCTGCAAGGCTGCATCTGGCTGAAAATCACAAGGGGCTGGGAAGTGATACCTGGAAAGTCAGTGAAAGAGGCCACAGTGCCTAGGCTCCAAAGCCCAGGTAAGGCTTCGACAGTGCCCTGGAACGTGAAGGCACCCTCCACAGAGCTGTTTCCCCATGTCTGCTCTGTAGCAGAGAGCTCTGGAGACTAGGTCTGTTCTGACTGGGAAACTGAGGCCCTGGGAGCAGAGCCATTGTTCTGGCGTCTTCACAGCCAAACACCTCTTGCACCAGGGAAGACTGAATAAGCAGTCCCTTGGGCTACCTTTTTTGACTCTAAGGAAGAGACCCTGCAAGGCTGCATCTGGCTGAAATCACAAGGGGCTGGGAAGTGATACCTGGAAAGTCAGTGAAAGAGGCCACAGTGCCTAGGCTCCAAAGCCCGGGTAGGGCTTCCCCAAGGCAGGGAGCCTCAAGGAAGGCACCCTCCTCAGAGCTATTTCCCCATGTCTGCTCTGTAGCAGAGAGCTCTGGAGACTAGGTCTGTTCTGACTGGGAAACTGAGGCCCCTGGGAGCAGAGCCATTGTTCTGGCGTCTTCACAGCCAAACACCTCTTGCACCAGGGAAGACTGAATAAGCAGTCCCTTGGGCTACCTTTTTTGACTCTAAGGAAGAGACCCTGCAAGGCTGCATCTGGCTGAAAATCACAAGGGGCTGGGAAGTGATACCTGGAAAGTCAGTGAAAGAGGCCACAGTGCCTAGGCTCCAAAGCCCAGGTAAGGCTTCGGCAGTGCCCTCGAACGTGAAGGCACCCACCTCAGAGCTATTTCCCCATGTCTGCTCTGTAGCAGAGAGCTCTGGAGACTAGGTCTGTTCTGACTGGGAAACTGAGGCCCTGGGAGCAGAGCCATTGTTCTGGCGTCTTCACAGCCAAACACCTCTTGCACCAGGGAAGACTGAATAAGCAGTCCCTTGGGCTACCTTTTTTGACTCTAAGGAAGAGACCCTGCAAGGCTGCATCTGGCTGAAAATCACAAGGGGCTGGGAAGTGATACCTGGAAAGTCAGTGAAAGAGGCCACAGTGCCTAGGCCCCAGCACCCGGGTAGGGCTTCCCCAAGAGCCCTGGAACCTCAAGGAACCCTCCTCAGAGCTATTTCCCCCATGTCTGCTCTGTAGCAGAGAGCTCTGGAGACTAGGTCTGTTCTGACTGGGAAACTGAGGCCCTGGGAGCAGAGCCATTGTTCTGGCGTCTTCACAGCCAAACACCCTCTTGCACCAGGGAAGACTGAATAAGCAGTCCCTTGGGCTACCTTTTTTGACTCTAAGGAAGAGACCCTGCAAGGCTGCATCTGGCTGAAAATCACAAGGGGCTGGGAAGTGATACCTGGAAAGTCAGTGAAAGAGGCCACAGTGCCTAGGCTCCAAAGCACCCGGGTAAGGCTTCGACAATGCAGGGAGCCTCAAGGCACCCTCCTCAGCGCTATTTCCCCATGTCTGCTCTGTAGCAGAGAGCTCTGGAGACTAGGTCTGTTCTGACTGGGAAACTGAGGCCCTGGGAGCAGAGCCATTGTTCTGGCGTCTTCACAGCCAAACACCTCTTGCACCAGGGAAGACTGAATAAGCAGTCCCTTGGGCTACCTTTTTTGACTCTAAGGAAGAGACCCTGCAAGGCTGCATCTGGATGAAAATCACAAGGGGCTGCTGGGAAGTGATACCTGGAAAGTCAGTGAAAGAGGCCACAGTGCCAAGGCCCCAGCACCCGGGTAGGGCTTCCCCAAGGCAGGGAGCCTCAAAGAACCCTCCTCAGAGCTATTTCGCCATGTCTGCTCTGTAGCAGAGAGCTCTGGAGACTAGGTCTGTTCTGACTGGGAAACTGAGGCCCTGGGAGCAGAGCCATTGTTTTGGCGTCTTCACAGCCAAACACCTCTTGCACCAGGGAAAACTGAATAAGCAGTCCCTTGGGCTACCTTTTTTGACTCTAAGGAAGAGACCCTGCAAGGCTGCATCTGGCTGAAAATAACAAGGGGCTGGGAAGTGATACCTGGAAAATCAGTGAAAGAGGCCACAGAGCCTAGGATCCAAAGCCCAGGTAAGGCTTCGACAGTGCCCTGGGACGTGAAGGCACCCTCCACAGCGCTTTTTCGCCATGTCTGCTCTGTAGCAGAGAGCTCTGGAGACTAGGTCTGTTCTGACTGGGAAACTGAGGCCCTGGGAGCAGAGCCATTGTTATGGCGTCTTCACAGCCAAACACCTCTTGCACCAGGGAAGACTGAATAAGCAGTCCCATGGGCTCCCTTTTTTGACTCTAAGGAAGAGACCCTGCAAGGCTGCATCTGGCTGAAAATCACAAGGGGCTGGGAAGTGATACCTGGAAAGTCAGTGAAAGAGGCCACAGTGCCGAGGCCCCAGCACCTGGGTAGGGCTTCCCCAAGGCAGGGAGCCTCAAGGAACCCTCCTCAGAACTATTTCCCCATGTCTGCTCTGTAGCAGAGAGCTCTGGAGACTAGGTCTGTTCTGACTGGGAAACTGAGGCCCTGGGAGCAGAGCCATTGTTCTGGCGTCTTCACAGCCAAACACCTCTTGCACCAGGGAAGACTGAATAAGCAGTCCCTTGGGCTACCTTTTTTGACTCTAAGGAAGAGACCCTGCAAGGCTGCATCTGGCTGAAAATCACAAGGGGCTGGGAAGTGATACCTGGAAAGTCAGTGAAAGAGGCCACAGTGCCTAGGCCCCAGCACCCGGGTAGGGCTTCCCCAAGGCAGGGAGCCTCAAGGAACCCTCCTCAGAGCTATTTCCCCATGTCTGCTCTGTAGCAGAGAGCTCTGGAGACTAGGTCTGTTCTGACTGGTAAACTGAGGCCCTGGGAGCAGAGCCATTGTTCTGGCGTCTTCACAGCCAAACACCTCTTGCACCAGGGAAGACTGAATAAGCAGTCCCTTGGGCTACCTTTTTTGACTCTAAGGAAGAGACCCTGCAAGGCTGCATCTGGCTGAAAATCACAAGGGGCTGGGAAGTGATACCTGGAAAGTCAGTGAAAGAGGCCACAGTGCCTAGGCTCCAAAGCCCAGGTAAGGCTTCGACAGTGCCCTGGAACGTGAAGGCACCCTCCACAGCGCTTTTTCCCCATGTCTGCTCTGTAGCAGAGAGCTCTGGAGACTAGGTCTGTTCTGACTCGGAAACTGAGGCCCTGGGAGCAGAGCCATTGTTCTGGCGTCTTTCACAGCCAAACACCTCTTGCACCAGGGAAGACTGAATAAGCAGTCCCTTGGGCTACCTTTTTTGACTCTAAGGAAGAGACCCTGCAAGGCTGCATCTGGCTGAAAATCACAAGGGGCTGGGAAGTGATACCTGGAAAGTCAGTGAAAGAGGCCACAGTGCCTAGGCCCCAGCACCCGGGTAGGGCTTCCCCAAGGCAGGGAGCCTCAAGGAACCCTCCTCAGAGCTATTTCCCCATGTCGGCTCTGTAGCAGAGAGCTCTGGAGACTAGGTCTGTTCTGACTGGTAAACTGAGGCCCTGGGAGCAGAGCCATTGTTCTGGCGTCTTCACAGCCAAACACCTCTTGCACCAGGGAAGACTGAATAAGCAGTCCCTTGGGCTACCTTTTTTGACTCTAAGGAAGAGACCCTGCAAGGCTGCATCTGGCTGAAAATCACAAGGGGCTGGGAAGTGATACCTGGAAAGTCAGTGAAAGAGGCCACAGTGCCTAGGCTCCAAAGCCCAGGTAAGGCTTCGACAGTGCCCTGGAACGTGAAGGCACCCTCCTCAGAGCTCTTTCCCCATGTCTGCTCTGTAGCAGAGAGCTCTGGAGACTAGGTCTATTCTGACTGGGAAACTGAGGCCCTGGGAGCAGAGCCATTGTTCTGGCGTCTTCACAGCCAAACACCTCTTGCACCAGGGAAGACTGAATAAGCAGTCCCTTGGGCTACCTTTTTTTACTCTAAGGAAGAGACCCTGCAAGGCTGCATCTGGCTGAAAATCACAAGGGGCTGGGAAGTGATACCTGGAAAGTCAGTGAAAGAGGCCACAGTGCCTAGGCTCCAAAACCCATGTAAGGCTTCGACAGTGCCCCGGAACGTGAAGGCACCCTCCACAGCGCTTTTTCCCCATGTCTGCTCTGTAGCAGAGAGCTCTGGAGACTAGGTCTGTTCTGATTGGGAAACTGAGGCCCTGGGAGCAGAGCCATTGTTCTGGCGTCTTCACAGCCAAACACCTCTTGCACCAGGGAAGACTGAATAAGCAGTCCCTTGGGCTACTTTTTTTGACTCTAAGGAAGAGACCCTGCAAGGCTGCATCTGGCTGAAAATCACAAGGGGCTGGGAAGTGATACCTGGAAAGTCAGTGAAAGAGGCCACAGTGCCTAGGCTCCAAAGCCCATGTAAGGCTTCGACAGTGCCCTGGAACCTGAAGGCACCCTCCACAGCGCTTTTTCCCCATGTCTGCTCTGTAGCAGAGAGCTCTGGAGACTAGGTCTGTTCTGACTGGGAAACTGAGGCCCTGGGAGCAGAGCCATTGTTCTGGCGTCTTCACAGCCAAACACCTCTTGCACCAGGGAAGACTGAATAAGCAGTCCCTTGGGCTACCTTTTTTGACTCTAAGGAAGAGACCCTGCAAGGCTGCATCTGGCTGAAAATAACAAGGGGCTGGGAAGTGATACCTGGAAAGTCAGTGAAAGAGGCCACAGTGCCTAGGCTCCAAAGCCCAGGTAAGGCTTCGACAGCGAACTGGAACGTGAAGGCACCCTCCACAGCACTTTTTCCCCATGTCTGCTCTGTAGCAGAGAGCTCTGGAGACTAGGTCTGTTCTGACTGGGAAACTGAGGCCCTGGGAGCAGAGCCATTGTTCTGGCGTCTTCACAGCCAAACACCTCTTGCACCAGGGAAGACTGAATAAGCAGTCCCTTGGGCTACCTTTTTTGACTCTAAGGAAGAGACCCTGCAAGGCTGCATCTGGCTGAAAATCACAAGGGGCTGGGAAGTGATACCTGGAAAGTCAGTGAAAGAGGCCACAGTGCCTAGGCCCCAGCACCCGAGTAGGGCTTCCCCAAGGCAGGGAGCCTCAAGGAACCCTCCTCAGAGCTATTTCCCCATGTCTGCTCTGTAGCAGAGAGCTCTGGAGACTAGGTCTGTTCTGACTGGGAAACTGAGGCCCTGGGAGCAGAGCCATTGTTCTGGCGTCTTCACAGCCAAACACCTCTTGCACCAGGGAAGACTGAATAAGCAGTCCCTTGGGTTACCTTTTTTGACTCTAAGGAAGAGACCCTGCAAGGCTGCATCTGGCTGAAAATCACAAGGGGCTGGGAAGTGATATCTGGGAAAGTCAGTGAAAGAGGCCACAGTGCCTAGGCTCCAAAGCCCAGGTAAGGCTTCGACAGTGCCCTGGAACGTGAAGGCACCGTCCACAGCGCTTTTTCCCCATGTCTGCTCTGTAGCAGAGAGCTCTGGAGACTAGGTCTGTTCTGACTGGGAAACTGAGGCCCTGGGAGCAGAGCCATTGTTCTGGCGTCTTCACAGCCAAACACCTCTTGCACCAGGGAAGACTGAATAAGCAGTCCCTTGGGCTCCCTTTTTTGACTCTAAGGAAGAGACCCTGCAAGGCTGCATCTGGCTGAAAATCACAAGGGGCTGGGAAGTGATACCTGGAAAGTCAGTGAAAGAGGCCACAGTGCCGAGGCCCCAAGCACCCGGGTAGGGCTTCCCCAAGGCAGGGAGTCTCAAGGAACCCTCCTCAGAGCTATTTCCCCATGTCTGCTCTGTAGCAGAGAGCTCTGGAGACTAGGTCTGTTCTGACTGGGAAACTGAGGCCCTGGCCTTCGGAGCAGAGCCATTGTTCTGGCGTCTTCACAGCCAAACACCTCTTGCACCAGGGAAGACTGAATAAGCAGTCCCTTGGGCTACCTTTTTTGACTCTAAGGAAGAGACCCTGCAAGGCTGCATCTGGCTGAAAATCACAAGGGGCTGGGAAGTGATACCTGGAAAGTCAGTGAAAGAGGCCACAGTGCCTAGGCTCCAAAGCCCAGGTAAGGCTTCGACAGTGCCCTGGAAAGTGAAGGCACCCTCCTCAGTGCTTTTTCCCCATGTCTGCTCTGTAGCAGAGAGCTCTGGAGACTAGGTCTGTTCTGACTGGGAAACTGAGGCCCTGGGAGCAGAGCCATTGTTCTGGCGTCTTCACAGCCAAACACCTCTTGCACCAGGGAAGACTGAATAAGCAGTCCCTTGGGCTACCTTTTTTTACTCTAAGGAAGAGACCCTGCAAGGCTGCATCTGGCTGAAAATCACAAGGGGCTGGGAAGTGATACCTGGAAAGTCAGTGAAAGAGGCCACAGTGCCTAGGCTCCAAAGCCCAGGTAAGGCTTCGACAGTGCCCTGGAACGTGAAGGCACCCTCCACAGCGCTTTTTTCCCCATGTCTGCTCTGTAGCAGAGAGCTCTGGAGACTAGGTCTGTTCTGACTGGGAAACTGAGGCCCTGGGAGCAGAGCCATTGTTCTGGCGTCTTCACAGCCAAACACCTCTTGCACCAGGGAAGACTGAATAAGCAGTCCCTTGGGCTACCTTTTTTGACTCTAAGGAAGAGACCCTGCAAGGCTGCATCTGGCTGAAAATCACAAGGGGCTGGGAAGTGATACCTGGAAAGTCAGTGAAAGAGGCCACAGTGCCTAGGCTCCAAAGCCCAGGTAAGGCTTCGACAGTGCCCTGGAACGTGAAGGCACCCTCCACAGAGCTATTTCCCCATGTCTGCTCTGTAGCAGAGAGCTCTGGAGACTAGGTCTGTTCTGACTGGGAAACTGAGGCCCTGGGAGCAGAGCCATTGTTCTGGCGTCTTCACAGCCAAACACCTCTTGCACCAGGGAAGACTGAATAAGCAGTCCCTTGGGCTCCCTTTTTTGACTCTAAGGAAGAGACCCTGCAAGGCTGCATCTGGCTGAAAATCACAAGGGGCTGGGAAGTGATACCTGGAAAGTCAGTGAAAGAGGCCACAGTGCCTAGGCCCGCAGCCCGGGTAAGGCTTCCCCAAGGCCCTGGGAAGCCTCAAGGAACCCTCCACAGAGCTATTTCCCCATGTCTGCTCTGTAGCAGAGAGCTCTGGAGACTAGGTCTGTTCTGACTGGGAAACTGAGGCCCTGGGAGCAGAGCCATTTGTTCTGGCGTCTTCACAGCCAAACACCTCTTGCACCAGGGAAGACTGAATAAGCAGTCCCTTGGGCTACCTTTTTTGACTCTAAGGAAGAGACCCTGCAAGGATGCATCTGGCTGAAAATCACAAGGGGCTGGGAAGTGATACCTGGAAAGTCAGTGAAAGAGGCCACAGTGCCTAGGCTCCAAACCCAGGGTAGGGCTTCGACAAGGCCCTGGAGCGTGAAGGAACCCTCCTCAGAGCTATTTTCCCCATGTCTGCTCTGTAGCAGAGAGCTCTGGAGACTAGGTCTGTTCTGACTGGGAAACTGAGGCCCTGGGAGCAGAGCCATTTGTTCTGGCGTCTTCACAGCCAAACACCTCTTTGCCACCAGGGAAGACTGAATAAGCAGTCCCTTGGGCTACCTTATTTTGACTCTAAAGGAAGAGACCCTGCAAGGCTGCATCTGGCTGAAAAATCACAAGGGGCTGGGAAGTGATACCTGGAAAGTCAGTGAAAGAGGCCACAGTGCCTAGGCTCCAAAGCCCATGTAAGGCTTCGACAGTGCCCTGGAAGCTTCGACAGTGCCCTGGAACGTGAAGGCACCCTCCACAGCGCTTTTTCCCCATGTCTGCTCTGTAGCAGAGAGCTCTGGAGACTAGGTCTGTTCTGACTGGGAACTGAGGCCCTGGGAGCAGAGCCATTGTTCTGGCGTCTTCACAGCCAAACACCTCTTGCACCAGGGAAGACTGAATAAGCAGTCCCTTGGGCTACCTTTTTTGACTCTAAGGAAGAGACCCTGCAAGGCT
Organism: Okapia johnstoni; assembly: GCA_024291935.2. Lineage (NCBI taxonomy): Eukaryota > Metazoa > Chordata > Mammalia > Artiodactyla > Giraffidae > Okapia > Okapia johnstoni. The sequence continues at coordinate 10,539 of JAGTYA010000147.1, read as the reverse complement.
GCATCTGGCTGAAAATCACAAGGGGCTGGGAAGTGATACCTGGAAAGTCAGTGAAAGAGGCCACAGTGCCTAGGCCCCAGCACCCGGTAAGGGCTTCCCCAAGGCAGGGAGCCTCAAGGAACCCTCCTCAGAGCTATTTCCCCATGTCTGCTCTCTGTAGCAGAGAGCTCTGGAGACTAGGTCTGTTCTGACTGGGAAACTGAGGCCCTGGGAGCAGAGCCATTGTTCTGGCGTCTTCACAGCCAAACACCTCTTTGCACCAGGGAAGACTGAATAAGCAGTCCCTTGGGCTACCTTTTTTGACTCTAAGGAAGAGACCCTGCAAGGCTGCATCTGGCTGAAAATCACAAGGGGCTGGGAAGTGATACCTGGAAAGTCAGTGAAAGAGGCCACAGTGCCTAGGCTCCAAAGCCCAGGTAAGGCTTCGACAGTGCCCTGGAACGTGAAGGCACCCTCCACAGCGCTTTTTCCCCATGTCTGCTCTGTAGCAGAGAGCTCTGGAGACTAGGTCTGTTCTGACTGGGAAACTGAGGCCCTGGGAGCAGAGCCATTGTTCTGGCGTCTTCACAGCCAAACACCTCTTGCACCAGGGAAGACTGAATAAGCAGTCCCTTGGGCTACCTTTTTTGACTCTAAGGAAGAGACCCTGCAAGGCTGCATCTGGCTGAAAATCACAAGGGGCTGGGAAGTGATACCTGGAAAGTCAGTGAAAGAGGCCACAGTGCCTAGGCCCCAAAGCCCAGGTAAGGCTTCCCCAGTGCAGGGAACTTGAAGGCACCCTCCTCAGAGCTATTTTCCCCATGGTCTGCTCAGTAAGCAGAGAGTTCTAGAGAGACTCGGTCTGTTCTGACTAGGAAAACTGAGTCTTCCCTTTGGAGTCAGAGCCAGTGTACTGGCCGTCTACAAGCCCAACAACTTCTTGCACCCAGGAAGAACTGAAATACGCAGTCCCTGGGGCAACCATATATGGACTCTATTGAAGAGACCACTGCACAGGCTGCATCTGGCTGAGAAATCACAAGGGGAATGGTAAGATGATGACAGGAAAGTCAGCTGAAAGGAAGCCACAGTGACCTTAGGCCCCTAAAAACCCATGGTAGGAGTTTCCCCAAGGACAGGGAAGCACTTGAAGGAAACCATCCTCAAGAAAGCATATTTCCCCATATGTGCTCTGTAGCAGAGAGCCTCTGGAGACCTAGGTCCTGTTCTGAAACTGCTAAATAAACTGAGGCCCAGGGAGCCTGAAGCCATAGTTCTGCGCGTCTTAACAGCCAAAACCACATTCTTGCACCAGGGAAGACTGAAAAAGCAGTCCCTTGGGCTACATTATTTGATTCTAAGGAAGGGACCCTTCAAGGCTGCTTCTGGCTGAGAATCACAAAGGGCTGGTAAGTGATACCCGGAAAGTCAGTGAAAAGAGGCACCTGTGCCAAGGCCCCAGCACACCGGGTAGGGCTTTGCCCCTAGGGAGGGAGCCTCAGGAAACCTACCTCAGAGCTATTTCGCATGTCTGCTTCTGTAGCATAAAGCTCTTGAGACTAGGCCTGTTCTGAGTGGGAAAACTGAGGACCCAGGGGGAGCAGAAGCCAGTGTTTCAGTATGCATTTTTCACAGCCAAACAACCTCTTGCACCAGGGAAGATTGAATAAGCAGTCCCTTTGGCTAGTTATTTTGACTCTAGGGAAGAGACCCTGCAAGGCTGAATCTGGCTGAAAATAACGAAAGGGGTTGGAAGTGAAACCTGGAAAGTCCAATGAAAGCCCGGCACAGTGCCTAGGATCCCAAAACCCATGTAAGGTGCTTCCGACACTGCCCTTGAACGTGAAGGCATCCCTCAACAGCGCGTTTTCCCCCTAGTCTGACTCTGTAGCAGGAGAGGCTCTGGAGACTAGGTTCCGTTCAGACTGGCAAAATGAGGCCCTGGAGCAGAGCCCTTGTTCTGGCGTCTTCACAGCCAAACACATCTTGCACCCAGGGAAGACTGAATACAGCATTCCCTTAGGGCTATCTCTTTTTTAGACTCTAAGGAAGAGACCCTGCAAGGCTGCATCTGGCTGAAAATCACAAGGGGTTGGGAAGTGATAACCTGGACAGTCAATGAAAAGAAGGCCACAGTGCCTAGTCCCCATCACACCGGGTAGGGCTTCCCCTCCTCAAGGCACCGGGACGTCTCATAGGAACCCTCCTCAGCGCTTATTTTCCCCATGTCTGCTCCTGTAGAAGAGATCTCTGGAGACTAGGTCCGTTCTGACCTGGGAAAAACCTGAGGCCCTGTGTTTCAGTAGCATTTTGTTCTGGCGTCTTCACAGCCAAACTCCTCGTTGCTCCAGGGACGACTGAATAAGCAGTCCCTTTGGCTTAGCCTTTTTTGACTCTAAAGGATGATACCCTGCAAAGCTGCAACTGGCTGAGATACACAAGGGTCTGGAAAGTGATAACCTGGAAAGTTAGTGAAAGAGGCCAAACAGTATCCTGGGACCCTGCAGTCCGTGCTACCGGCTTCCCCAAGGCTCTGGAGCCGTTGAAGGAACCATGCTCAGAGCTATTTCACCCATGCCTTGCTCTGTAGCAGAGAGCTCTGGAGACTAGGTCCGTATCTGTACGGTAAAACTGATGGCCCTGGGAGCAGAAGCAATTGTTCTCGGCGCCTTTCACAGCCCAAACAACCACTTGCACCAGGGAAGACTGATTAAGCAGTTCCTTGGGGGTAACCTTTTTTGACTCTACAGGAGAGGAGATCCTGCCAAGGCATGCCATCTGGCTGAAATTCACAAGGGCTGGGAAGTGAATTACCTGGAAAGTCAGTGAAAGAGGCACACAAGTTCCTAGGACCCCTGCAACCCGGGTATCGGCTTCCCCATGGCTGGGAGTCTCAAGTAACCCTCCTCAGAGCTATTTCCCCATGTCTGCTCTGTAGGCAAGAGAGCCTATGGGAGGATAGGTCTGTTCTGAATGGGAAAACTGAGGGCCCCTGTGAAGCAGAGCCATTGTTCTGGAGTCTTCACAGGCCAAACACTTCTCTGCAACCAGGGAAGACCTGAAAATCATCAGTCCTTTGGGCTTAAAACCTTTTTGGACTCTAAGGAAGAGGAACACTGCAAGTCTGCATCTGGCTGAAAAATCACAAGGGGCTCGGGAAGTGATACCTGGAAAGTCAGTGAAAGTGGCCTCATTCGCCCTGGGCTCCAAAGCCCAAGTAAGGCTTTCGACAGTGCCCTGGAACGAGAATGGCAGCTTCCACAGCGCTTTTTCCCCATGACCTGCTACGGTAAGCAGAGAGTTCTGGTATAATAGGTCTGTTCTGACTAAGGAAAACTGAGGCCCTGGGAGCAGAGCCGGTGGTCTGGCATCTTAACAGCCAAACACCATCTATGAACCAGGGGAAGACTGAATAAGCAGTCGCTTTGGGCTACATTTTTTGACTCTAATGGAGAGACCCTGCAAGGCTGCATCTGGCTGAAAATTACAAAGTGGAGGCTGGGATATTGCTACCTGGAAAGTCAGTGAAAGAGGCCACAGAGCCTAGGGCCCCAGCCACTCGGGTACGGCTTCCCCAACGCAGGGAGTCCCCCCCCCCCCCCCTCAAGGGAACCATCCTCAGAGCTATTTCCTCATGTCCTGCTCTGTAGAAGAGAGCCTCTGGAGACAAGGTCTGTTCTGGGACTGGGAAACTGACGTGCCCTTGTGAGCAGAGACAATTAGTTCTGCAGTCTTCACAGCCAAGCACCTCTTGCTCCAGGGAAAGACTGAATAATAGGCGTCCCATGGGCTACCTTTTTTGACTTTAAGGAAGAGACCCTGCAGGCCTTCATCTGTCTGAAAAGATCCACATGGGGCTGGGAAGTGATACCCTGAAAAGTCAGTGGAAAGAGGCCACAGTGCCTGGTCCCTGTCCCCCAGCCCCGGGTACGGTCTTCGGACTCCCCCAGGCAGGGAGCCTCAAGGAACCCTTCCTCAGAAAGTTTTTCTCCCATGTTTGACTCTGTATACAGAGCGCTCTGGGAAATGGTCTGTTCTGACAGGCATAAATGAGGGCCCTGGGTAGAGAGAGCCATCTGCACTGGCTTCTTTCACAGCAAAACACCACTTGTACCAGGAAGATGGAATAAGCAGTACTTGAGTCTAACCTATTTTTGACTCTAAGGAAAGAGATCCTGCCAGAGCCTAGCATCTGGATGAAAACCATAAGGGGCTGAGACGTGATTACCTGGAAAGTCAGTGAAAGAGGCCAAACGAAAAAAACTGGCCGGGCTCCAGCACCCGGGTAAGGTTTCGAGATATGGCCCCCTGACACGTGAAGGGAAACCTCCACAGCCCGCTTGTTCGCCATGTCTGCTCTGTAGCAGAGAGCTCTGGAGGACTAGGACTGTTCTGACTGGGAAAATGGGGCGCTATGGAGCAGAAGCCTTTGTTTCTGGCGTCTTCCACAGCCAAACACCTCTTGCCACCAGGGAAGACTGAATAAGGCAAGTCCCTTGCGACTACCTTTTTCCTGACTCTAAGGAAGAGAACCTGCAATGGCAGCATCTGAGGCCACAGTGCCTAGGCTCCAAAGCCCATGTAAGGCTTCGACAGTGCCCTGGAACGTGAAGGCACCCTCCACAGCGCTTTTTCCCCATGTCTGCTCTGTAGCAGAGAGCTCTGGAGACTAGGTCTGTTCTGACTGGGAAACTGAGGCCCTGGGAGCAGAGCCATTGTTCTGGCGTCTTCACAGCCAAACACCTCTTGCACCAGGGAAGACTGAATAAGCAGTCCCTTGGGCTACCTTTTTTGACTCTAAGGAAGAGACCCTGCAAGGCTGCATCTGGCTGAAAATCACAAGGGGCTGGGAAGTGATACCTGGAAAGTCAGTGAAAGAGGCCACAGTGCCTAGGCCCAGCAAGAGGGTAGGGCTTCGACAGTGCCCTGGAGCGTGAAGGAACCCTCCACAGAGCTATTTCCCCATGTCTGCTCTGTAGCAGAGAGCTCTGGAGACTAGGTCTGTTCTGACTGGGAAACTGAGGCCCTGGGAGCAGAGCCATTGTTCTGGCGTCTTCACAGCCAAACACCTCTTGCACCAGGGAAGACTGAATAAGCAGTCCCTTGGGCTACCTTTTTTGACTCTAAGGAAGAGACCCTGCAAGGCTGCATCTGGCTGAAAATCACAAGGGGCTGGGAAGTGATACCTGGAAAGTCAGTGAAAGAGGCCACAGTGCCTAGGCTCCAAAGCCCAGGTAAGGCTTCGACAGTGCCCTGGAACGTGAAGGAACCCTCCACAGCGCTTTTTCCCCATGTCTGCTCTGTAGCAGAGAGCTCTGGAGACTAGGTCTGTTCTGACTGGGAAACTGAGGCCCTGGGAGCAGAGCCATTGTTCTGGCGTCTTCACAGCCAAACACCTCTTGCACCAGGGAAGACTGAATAAGCAGTCCCTTGGGTACCTTTTTTGACTCTAAGGAAGAGACCCTGCAAGGCTGCATCTGGCTGAAAATCACAAGGGGCTGGGAAGTGATATACCTGGAAAGTCAGTGAAAGAGGCCACAGTGCCTAGGCTCCAAAGCCCAGGTAAGGGCTTCCCCAGTGCCCTGGAACGTGAAGGCACCCTCCTCAGCGCTTTTTCCCCATGTCTGCTCTGTAGCAGAGAGCTCTGGAGACTAGGTCTGTTCTGACTGGGAAACTGAGGCCCTGGGAGCAGAGCCATTGTTCTGGCGTCTTCACAGCCAAACACCTCTTGCACCAGGGAAGACTGAATAAGCAGTCCCTTGGGCTACCTTTTTTTGACTCTAAGGAAGAGACCCTGCAAGGCTGCATCTGGCTGAAAATCACAAGGGGCTGGGAAGTGATACCTGGAAAGTCAGTGAAAGAGGCCACAGTGCCTAGGCCCCAAAGCACCCGGGTAGGGCTTCCCCAAGGCAGGGAGCCTCAAGGAACCCTCCTCAGAGCTATTTTCCCCATGTCTGCTCTGTAGCAGAGAGCTCTGGAGACTAGGTCTGTTCTGACTGGGAAACTGAGGCCCTGGGAGCAGAGCCATTGTTCTGGCGTCTTCACAGCCAAACACCTCTTGCACCAGGGAAGACTGAATAAGCAGTCCCTTGGGCTACCTTTTTTGACTCTAAGGAAGAGACCCTGCAAGGCTGCATCTGGCTGAAAATCACAAGGGGCTGGGAAGTTGATACCTGGAAAGTCAGTGAAAGAGGCCACAGTGCCTAGGCTCCAAAGCACCAGGTAAGGCTTCGACAGTGCCCTGGAAAGTGAAGGCACCCTCCTCAGAGCTATTTCCCCATGTCTGCTCTGTAGCAGAGAGCTCTGGAGACTAGGTCTGTTCTGACTGGGAAACTGAGGCCCTGGGAGCAGAGCCATTGTTCTGGCGTCTTCACAGCCAAACACCTCTTGCACCAGGGAAGACTGAATAAGCAGTCCCTTGGGCTACCTTTTTTGACTCTAAGGAAGAGACCCTGCAAGGCTGCATCTGGCTGAAAATCACAAGGGGCTGGGAAGTGATACCTGGAAAGTCAGTGAAAGAGGCCACAGTGCCTAGGCTCCAAAGCCCAGGTAAGGCTTCGACAGTGCCCTGGAACGTGAAGGCACCCTCCACAGCGCTTTTTCCCCATGTCTGCTCTGTAGCAGAGAGCTCTGGAGACTAGGTCTGTTCTGACTGGGAAACTGAGGCCCTGGGAGCAGAGCCATTGTTCTGGCGTCTTCACAGCCAAACACCTCTTGCACCAGGGAAGACTGAATAAGCAGTCCCCCTTGGGCTACCTTTTTTTTGACTCTAAGGAAGAGACCCTGCAAGGCTGCATCTGGCTGAAAATCACAAGGGGCTGGGAAGTGATACCTGGAAAGTCAGTGAAAGAGGCCACAGTGCCTAGGCTCCAAAGCCCAGGTAGGGCTTCGACAGTGCCCAGGGAACGTGAAGGCACCCTCCTCAGCGCTTTTTCCCCATGTCTGCTCTGTAGCAGAGAGCTCTGGAGACTAGGTCTGTTCTGACTGGGAAACTGAGGCCCTGGGAGCAGAGCCATTGTTCTGGCGTCTTCACAGCCAAACACCTCTTGCACCAGGGAAGACTGAATAAGCAGTCCCTTGGGCTACCTTTTTTGACTCTAAGGAAGAGACCCTGCAAGGCTGCATCTGGCTGAAAATCACAAGGGGCTGGGAAGTGATACCTGGAAAGTCAGTGAAAGAGGCCACAGTGCCTAGGCTCCAAAGCCCAGGTAAGGCTTCGACAGTGCCCTGGAACCTGAAGGCACCCTCCACAGCGCTTTTTCCCCATGTCTGCTCTGTAGCAGAGAGCTCTGGAGACTAGGTCTGTTCTGACTGGGAAACTGAGGCCCTGGGAGCAGAGCCATTGTTCTGGCGTCTTCACAGCCAAACACCTCTTGCACCAGGGAAGACTGAATAAGCAGTCCCTTGGGCTACCTTTTTTTGACTCTAAGGAAGAGACCCTGCAAGGCTGCATCTGGCTGAAAATAACAAGGGGCTGGGAAGTGATACCTGGAAAGTCAGTGAAAGAGGCCACAGTGCCTAGGCTCCAAAGCCCAGGTAAGGCTTCGACAGTGCCCTGGAACGTGAAGGCACCCTCCACAGCGCTTTTTCCCCATGTCTGCTCTGTAGCAGAGAGCTCTGGAGACTAGGTCTGTTCTGACTGGGAAACTGAGGCCCTGGGAGCAGAGCCATTGTTCTGGCGTCTTCACAGCCAAACACCTCTTGCACCAGGGAAGACTGAATAAGCAGTCCCTTGGGCTACCTTTTTTGACTCTAAGGAAGAGACCCTGCAAGGCTGCATCTGGCTGAAAATCACAAGGGGCTGGGAAGTGATACCTGGAAAGTCAGTGAAAGAGGCCACAGTGCCTAGGCTCCAAAGCCCATGTAAGGCTTCGACAGTGCCCTGGAACCTGAAGGCACCCTCCACAGCGCTTTTTCCCCATGTCTGCTCTGTAGCAGAGAGCTCTGGAGACTAGGTCTGTTCTGACTGGGAAACTGAGGCCCTGGGAGCAGAGCCATTGTTCTGGCGTCTTCACAGCCAAACACCTCTTGCACCAGGGAAGACTGAATAAGCAGTCCCTTGGGCTACCTTTTTTTGACTCTAAGGAAGAGACCCTGCAAGGCTGCATCTGGCTGAAAATAACAAGGGGCTGGGAAGTGATACCTGGAAAGTCAGTGAAAGAGGCCACAGTGCCTAGGCTCCAAAGCCCAGGTAAGGCTTCGACAGCGAACTGGAACGTGAAGGCACCCTCCACAGCACTTTTTCCCCATGTCTGCTCTGTAGCAGAGAGCTCTGGAGACTAGGTCTGTTCTGACTGGGAAACTGAGGCCCTGGGAGCAGAGCCATTGTTCTGGCGTCTTCACAGCCAAACACCTCTTGCACCAGGGAAGACTGAATAAGCAGTCCCTTGGGCTACCTTTTTTGACTCTAAGGAAGAGACCCTGCAAGGCTGCATCTGGCTGAAAATCACAAGGGGCTGGGAAGTGATACCTGGAAAGTCAGTGAAAGAGGCCACAGTGCCTAGGCCCCAGCACCCGAGTAGGGCTTCCCCAAGGCAGGGAGCCTCAAGGAACCCTCCTCAGAGCTATTTCCCCATGTCTGCTCTGTAGCAGAGAGCTCTGGAGACTAGGTCTGTTCTGACTGGGAAACTGAGGCCCTGGGAGCAGAGCCATTGTTCTGGCGTCTTCACAGCCAAACACCTCTTGCACCAGGTAAGACTGAATAAGCAGTCCCTTGCGTTACCTTTTTTGACTCTAAGGAAGAGACCCTGCAAGGCTGCATCTGGCTGAAAATCACAAGGGGCTGGGAAATGATACCTGGAAAGTCAGTGAAAGAGGCCACAGTGCCTAGGCTCCAAAGCCCAGGTAAGGCTTCGACAGTGCCCTGGAACGTGAAGGCACCGTCCACAGCGCTTTTTCCCCATGTCTGCTCTGTAGCAGAGAGCTCTGGAGACTAGGTCTGTTCTGACAGGGAAACTGAGGCCCTGGGAGCAGAGCCATTGTTCTGGCGTCTTCACAGCCAAACACCTCTTGCACCAGGGAAGACTGAATAAGCAGTCCCATGGGCTCCCTTTTTTGACTCTAAGGAAGAGACCCTGCAAGGCTGCATCTGGCTGAAAATCACAAGGGGCTGGGAAGTGATACCTGGAAAGTCAGTGAAAGAGGCCACAGTGCCGAGGCCCCAACACCCGGGTATGGCTTCCCCAAGGCAGGGAGCCTCAAGGAACCCTCCTCAGAGCTATTTCCCCATGTCTGCTCTGTAGCAGAGAGCTCTGGAGACTAGGTCTGTTCTGACTGGGAAACTGAGGCCTTCGGAGCAGAGCCATTGTTCTGGCGTCTTCACAGCCAAACACCTCTTGCACCAGGGAAGACTGAATAAGCAGTCCCTTGGGCTACCTTTTTTGACTCTAAGGAAGAGACCCTGCAAGGCTGCATCTGGCTGAAAATCACAAGGGGCTTGGAAGTGATACCTGGAAAGTCAGTGAAAGAGGCCACAGTTCCTAGGCTCCAAAGCCCAGGTAAGGCTTCGACAGTGCCCTGGAAAGTGAAGGCACCCTCCTCAGAGCTATTTCCCCATGTCTGCTGTGTAGCAGAGAGCTCTGCAGACTAGGTCTGTTCTGACTGGGAAACTGAAGCCCTGGGAGAAGAGCCATTGTTCTGGCGTCTTCACAGCCAAACACCTCTTGCACCAGGGAAGACTGAATAAGCAGTCCCTTGGGCTACCTTTTTTGACTCTAAGGAAGAGACCCTGCAAGGCTGCATCTGGCTGAAAATCACAAGGGGCTGGGAAGTGATACCTGGAAAGTCAGTGAAAGAGGCCACAGTGCCTAGGCTCCAAAACCCATGTAAGGCTTCGACAGTGCCCCGGAACGTGAAGGCACTCTCCACAGCGCTTTTTCCCCATGTCTGCTCTGTAGCAGAGAGCTCTGGAGACTAGGACTGTTCTGATTCTGAGGCCCTGGGAGCAACTGAGGCCCTGGGAGCAGAGCCATTGTTCTGGCGTCTTCACAGCCAAAACCTGACCTCTTGCACCAGGGAAGACTGAGATAAGCAGTCCTTCTTGGGCTGAGGCCCTTTTTTGACTCTAAGGAAGAGACTGAATAAGCAGTCCCTTGGGCACTCTAAGGAAGAGACTGCAAGGCTGCATCTGGCTGAAAATCACAAGGGGCTGGGAAGTGATACCTGGAAAGTCAGTGAAAGAGGCCATAGTGCCGAAGCCCCAGCACCCGGGTAGGTCTTCCCCAAGGCAGGGAGCCTCAAGGAACACTCCTCAGAGTTATTTCCTCATGTCTGCTCTGTAGCAGAGAGCTCTGGAGACTAGGTCTGTTCTGATTGGGAAACTGAGGCCCTGGGAGCAGAGCCATTGTTCTGGCGTCTTCACAGCCAAACACCACTTGCGTCTTCACAGCCAAACACCTCTTGCACCAGGGAAGACTGAATAAGCAGTCCCTTGGGCTCCCTTTTTTGACTCTAAGGAAGAGACCCTGCAAGGCTGCATCTGGCTGAAAATCACAAGGGGCTGGGAAGTGATACCTGGAAAGTCAGTGAAAGAGGCCACAGTGCCGAGGCCCCAGCACCCGG
>JAGTYA010000146.1:0-45103 GCA_024291935.2 Okapia johnstoni | reverse complement strand
ACCGGACGCCTGTGGCAAGACCCAAGGGGAAATAGTGTTTTTTAGGGAAAATGGGGGCACTCTGTACCCATCCTAACACACAACCTTGTATGGTCAAGGGCCAAGAGACTTGGGTGCTAATCCCACCTCTACACCTAATCTTCTAAGTGTACTTGGACAGGTCACTAAAACAGTTCTAAAGCCTTAAAACATTAGTTCCCTTTTGGTAAGTTGGAGATGCTACTACACACACACACACACACACACACACAACATTTTTTTGACACCAGCATTTTACCGATGTATTTTTTTTTTTTTTTTTTTTTTTTTTTTTTTAGGATCACCTGCCTGGAGTCCCCTCATTAGCATATGGGGACTCGTTAGCATACAGATTTCCTCAGCCTCATCTTGAGCTTGATTTAGATGTTCTGTATTTTAACAAGTGTTCCAAGTGATCCCCATATTTTTGTCCCGATCATTCATGTTTATGTGATTCCAATGAGATGATGAAATACCATCTAATTATGATTCTACTGGACCAGTGAAGCATTGTTCACACTCGTCTTCTTTTTTTCTTTGGAAATTCAAAATGTAAATACTTTCATTGAGTCTGTGTGGGGAAAACTGGTGTTTTACACAATTTGCTCTTTTGAGGTAGAAGAATGAAGGATTGACTAGGAAACATTCTCCACTGTTCCCTGTGTCCGCACCATTTTTCAAGGTGACCTTGTGGCCCTGTCATCAGATGGTTGAGTTTATTTCTGACCCCCTGTAATCTAGGCTACTTCGTGACTTGCTTTGGCAAGAGGGTGCAGGGAAAATTCTGTGTTCACCCCCATTCCCAGCTAAGGCCTGAAGAGGTCCTGCCCACTTCTATTCCCTGGGCTCCCTGACCCAGCCCTGTGATCTGGCCCCAAGCATGGCCCCCACTGGAAGGGAAACAGACACAGAGAGGGAGAGCCAGCCTGAGTCAAATGGATGTCTAGAAGGTTTAACAGCAGAAGGGCAGCTAATCCCAAACAAAAGGGGCAGTGCAATCAAGATCAGCAGAGGCTGCCCTTGCTTGTAGCCAATTACTGGCTGCAGATTCCATAGCCACTCTAGCAGAGAGATGTGTTCATTCCTTACTGACCTCTTTGAGGACCCGCCCTGGGGACCCTGAGCCACCACACAGAACTCCTCATGTCCCTGGGATATCTCCCGGCAATAATATAGGCTGTGGGATATGCCATAGCCCCGGATCCACCAGTGGATCCTAACTGACCCCGAGTGATGCGGAAAACCCACTATCTCCTTGTGTCTCCTGCATTTCAGGCAGATTCTTACACCACATAGCGCTACCTGGAAGGCCCCATGCAAATGCCTCTCCTGAGTCAAAAGAACTTGCTTACTGATACTGAAAAAATCTGTTGATTTAAAAAATATTTACTGTGATTCAGTATTGTGAAGCCAACAGGATGGGGAGATGGACTGCCATTGAAAAGACAATATTTTTATACTGGACACAAGCGACTGCCCAAGAGAAGGTGTGCAGAACAAACAACAACACGGCTGGTGGGGCCACACAGGGAACACACCAAGATACAGTCAGGAGTGGGAACGCATGATGGGCAAGAGCACTTTATTGCAGTTGAAGGAACAATTGAAGAGCAAATTAGGATTTGCCTCATTGTAGAATAATATTCAGAGGGCCTCCGGGGCATTAGGGGTTGTCCACGACCTAATGTGCTGAGATAGCGCTGGCCATGGGGTGCTGACGGGCAGAGAACGCGTAGACCAAAATGTGGGAGCCCCATAAAGGACAACTGGTGAGGATGTTGGCTCTATCTGCATCTGGTTTTGTTCCTGCATCACGAAATGTGTGCCGTGCAGGTAAGTCATTTTACACTGTCTCTCAGGAATTAGCCATCTTGGGAGGGGCAGTCCCTTCCAGGTGTCAGCGAAGAGGACCCAAGACAAACAAAGCATCAGTCAATAAAAGGCATTGGATAGTTTTAGCTGTGAGCAACAGTTAAGTATCAATGATGCTTTGCCAGGGGTTTCCCTACCTCCGAGGAGTTGTGGACTGGTACCTCCTGTCAGATCAGCCGCAGCATTATGATATAGAAAATAAAGTGCGTGATAATGTAATGTGTTGAATATTGTCCCAAAACCATCGCCCCATCTTGTTCCATGGAAAATCTTGTCTTCCACAAAACCAATCCCTGGTGCCAAAAAGGCTGGGTACCTCAGGGGAGTGTAGGTGGAGGTGTGTGGTGGGGGGATCAACACGCATCTCTAGATTTTACCCCTGGTTCAGTGGACTCAGAAGGAACCATGTGTGGGTGATGCGCTGAGAAAAAAGCATATTCAACATTATCAGAAACAGTACCTCACTATAAGAGTAGCTTCTAAAAGAGATTAGTCCTATGCAGTGTAAAAAACTACCCGAAAGTAGAGTTCAACAGTGGTTTACTTTTTGGGCAATAAAGGGAATTGAAATTTTTAGCTGGGGACCTTTCAGGATTTGAGGGTTGGGATTCCTGGCAGATCTCTGAAAGGTGATGTGCATCAAGGCTGCAAATCACACATGGTCAGTATAGAGAAAAAACTAGAAACACCATCTCCTTTGTAGGAAACAACCCCAATTTTCCCACTGTCCTCCTGGTGGTTTTACACATTTCTAGCAGTTCTTTACTAGCACACTACATTAGACATCCACGAATCACACTCGAGTTGGGGGGGTGGCCTTTCCCCCTCACTGGGGTAAGTTATTCTCTGTGACAGCAGCTGAGGGGGTCTACTAATTTAACTTCATCCTACACTACCAACCTATATGCGGCAGGTTGTCAGAGCCTCACAGGTGGAGCTCACTTCGCACCCAAAGAGACTTTGCCCTCCACCCACTTCCATATGCCAGTTACATATTGAAGGTCCCTCAGTTCTTCCCTACAATATTTCTGCCGCCAATGTTTGGCCTACATACTACAGAAATCCCCATGATACCCTACTCAGGTTCAATTAATTTGGCTGGAGCCACTCCACTGAATTCAAGTGCAATGCCTAACTATGACTTGGGTTGGTGATTGTTCAGAACTCACTTAATTATATCAGAGTCTTCTGTGACCCCCGGGGACTGCAGCCCGCCAGGCTCCCTCTGTGGCGTGGGATTCTCCAGGCAAGAAGGCTGGACCTGGGTTGCCAGTCCCTTCTTCCAAGGGATCTTCCCGACCCAAGGGTTGAACTTGGGTCTTCTGCATTGGCAGGTGGGTAAGCCACCGGTGGAAGCCCCAATTTATTACCCGTCTATTAAATGGGCTTCTCACACGGCTCAGTGGTAAAGAATCCACCTGCAATGCAGGAGACTTGGGAAACGCAGTTCAATCTCTGGTCAGGAAGATTTGAGGTGGAAATGGCAACCCACTTCAGTATTCTTGCCTGATAGATAGAGGTGAAAGTTGTTCTGTCATGTCTAACTCTTTGCGACCCCATGGACTATACAGTCCATGGAATTCTCCTGTCCCAGGGAATCAAACTCAGATTTCCCGCATTGCAGGCGGATTCTTTACCAGCTGAGCCACCAGGGAAGGCCAAGAATACTGGAGTGGGTAGCCTATCCCTTCTCCAGGGGATCTTCCTGATCCAGGAATCTAACCGGGGTCTCCTGCATTGCAAGGTGGATTCTTTGCCAGCTGGAGTATGATAAAGGACACAAATGAAGAGCCACAGATGAAGAGGTACATGGGGTGAGGTTTGGGGGAGAGTTTTGGGGAAGGTCACTCTCCTAGTGGGGATGTTTTCACCCACCTGGAAGCTCTCTGAACCCCCCTTCTGTTGGGACTTTATGGAGTCTTTCCTCATGTGGGCATGATGGATCATTAACTCCCATTTCCACACCCCTTCCTCTCTCTGGAGGATGAGGCGGGGCTGAGAATTTCCAAGTTTCTAATCATGGCTTGGTCTTTCCAGCCCCCTTCCCATGGAGCCCACTCAGAGTTGGCCTCGTTAGAACAAAAGATGCTCTTAGTGTTGTTTACCACTTAGGAAATTACAAGAATTTTAGGTGCTCCATGCCAAGAGCTGGGGGCAGAGACAAATATATATTTTCTATCACCTCCCAGCATCTCACCCAGCTCCCACGCAGCACTCCAGGAACAAGAGTTAACACTGCTTCCCAGGGAGCCGCACAGATGCTAGAGAGGCTCAGGCAGTGGCAAGGGCCTCTGGCTTTCTCACCACCAGTTGGGAAGCACTTGCCCAGGCTTTCGGGCTTCACATTGTTGACCCAAGGTGTTAGCTGAGATCCAGCCTGTGGGTCACATCTGCAGGAGTAGCAAGGAATGAATGGGGGTGGTGTCCGGGGAGGGAGGAGTAACTGCTAAGCAAACAGAAGGAAAAGCATAAATGAGCCAAACGGGGCTTCCAACGAGGCTTCCCCAGTGGCTCAGCGGTAAAGAATCTGCCTGCAATGCAGGAAATGCGAGTTCAATCCCAGGGTCTAGAAAATCCCCTGGAGGAAGAGGGCATGGCAACCCCACTCCAGTATTCTTGCCTGGAGAATCCCATGGACAGAGGAGCCTGATGGGCTATAGCCCCATAGGGTCAGAAAGAGTTGGACACAACTGAGCATGTGCTGCTTCCAGGAGGCAAGAGCAGGGAGGGCGGATAGCCAGTGCCCATGATTCCTGATAGGCATTTTACCGGAAAATGCCAGACACCCCAGAGGGCGAACCTTCCAGGCTGAGGGAGGAGGGACAAGCAGAATGCACACAGAACTAGGGTCTGTGTATCAAGAACATGGTCTTGGAATGGTCGGCTTCTCTGGGGCCTGTGTTGGCTGTTTCAGGGGAAATCCAATTCCGTGGCACGGGTTGGGAACAAGAAGGCTTGCTCCGTGCCAGTGGCACTGGCGTGACAGTGCAGGGCCCCTCCCTTCCCTGGGCCCAGTCAGTCCAAACCCTACAGTGAAGTTCAAGTGGTCTGTCCATTCAGAGAGGCAATGGGTAAGAATGTGGGGGTCATACACAGGTGAGTGTGTGAAAGAAAAAACGCACCCCGCAGGGTGTCCACTCTCTGTGCCTCATCCAGTGGTCAGGGACAGACAATTCCCTGCCACCGAACTTCTAGACAGCTTGCCCTCAGTGAGGAGTTCACCCCCAACATGACTTATCTTCCTGAGTCTGCATGGCTCAGGCTGTTTCTAGTATCTGCCAGTGTCCCTAGAGTTGGCCTGACGCGGTGCCTTCTATAGCGATAAGAGCTGGAGTTGCTCCAATAGCCCCCATGAGCCTTCCCTGAGGTTGCTGCATGGCTTTCTGCTGTGACCATATGGAAAAAAGATGACCTTCCTAGGATCAGGTTTTCAGAGTCAATCACAGTTGGAAAGACGAAAGGAAAAGAAGTTAGAAGACGACACAGTAGCAAGGCATGAGCTTCATCTGTGCACCAGTTGTCGGTCAA
The DNA here is from genome assembly GCA_024291935.2 of Okapia johnstoni. Classification (NCBI taxonomy): domain Eukaryota; kingdom Metazoa; phylum Chordata; class Mammalia; order Artiodactyla; family Giraffidae; genus Okapia; species Okapia johnstoni. The sequence continues at coordinate 39,685 of JAGTYA010000146.1, read as the reverse complement.
GTGTGAGCCATGAGCCAGGCACCATTCTAGGTCTTGGAATTTGAAATTGGATTCAAACCTACATTAAAATGGGCCAACACAGATAATTCGTATGTTTCTGCAGATTTTAAAGACTCCACTGGGGATAGGGGTGGACTTGGGGTAGGCACAGCAGTCCTAGATACTTGACTGTGTCCTAGAGCCAACTCATTGGAAAAGACTCTGATGCTGGGAAAGATGGAGGGCAGGAGGAGAAGGAGGCGACAGAGGACGAGATGGTTGGATGGCCTCACCGACTCAAAGGACATGAGTTTGAGCGAACTCCAGGAGATGGTGAAGGACAGGTAAACCTGGCATGCTGCAGTCCATATGGTCTCAGAGTCAGACACGACTTGGCAACTGAACAACAACTAACTGACTTTGTCACTAGGAACACCTTAAGTGGCTTTGTCCAGAAGTACCCAGAGATAGGCCTGTGCCATCTGCTGTCAGACCAGAAGGACGTTTGGTGGGCTCTTTGAGAAACTTTCTCCATTGTGGAAGGAGAGGGCTGTTTACGGATTTCTGGAGGAGGGGCTGTTGTCTGCTTCTCTGTGCTTGCCCTGCTCAGAAAAATGCTCAGATTTCTTTTTAAGGAGTCGCACACAGGATCACTCTATTGCAAGCAGTGCATATGTATCTGTTTAATTTTAAAACTCAAGCTCTTTACCAAAAGGCAAGTTCATTTACTCAGAGCCTAGACAGAAGGCTTTCCCAGTCCTGACACCTTGTTTATTTGCTACTTAAAGACTTTGGGAAGAAAAGAACAGATTTTTGCATTTTGTTTTCTTTCTTACTTCAGGAGGAAAAAAAATAATTTTTTCAAACCCACACAACTGTCCTAATTGGAAAAGATTCTTGATCTGTTTCATGGCAGCCTGTTCATGGCTGGTCAGTGTCCAGAGCAAAAATTTGGCCCCTAGTCCTGCCGAGGCAGCTCTCCAAACATTCCAACTTTGTTCCAGGGCTGCTGGGGCGGCACACAGCCCGGAAATCCCCACGCAGGGACCCAGGTGACATGTGGGGGCATGGCCTCCCTTCCCGGGCCTGTCCTCAGCTCCCCTTTGGGCCCACCCAGCCCACTGTCATGTCAGCATCCCTGTTCCCTTCCGGCATCTCATCCAGCTTTCTCTCTCAGCGCAGGGCTGGCCCATACTCTGCACGTGGCCCTGGGGACTGGGAGGTCAGGTGGTCACACTCTGATGCTGGAATCAATCAGAGACACTAGGGTGGTGTGTGCACCCAGGACAACACCAGCCTGCATAGACAGTCCTGGGTTAAGGCCTTACATGATAGGAAGGTGCCTGTTGAAGGCAAAAAGATGGGACTGGAGCAGAGCCAAACATGCAGTGTTAGGGTGGGTGTGAAAAACAAGTTCTCTCTACAAACTCACTGTGACCATATGAAGTCAGCAGGAAGGATGACCTTGAGGCTGGCGGGGGTTAGAGAAGCCACTAAGGCAGTGTGCAGTCATGGTGGGGATTCTTAATGCAGGAGAGCAGAGCAGGACCCTAGAGATGGTCCAGACAATGTGGTACACCAAAGCCTGCCTATATTATCTGTGTGTATCCCTAGTTGATATTGAAGGCTTTTAGATTACATGTGTGTTCTCTACTTTGCTACAGCTCCTGGCACTCCTGGTTGTTCCCACTGACCCTCCTCCCCACTAATGTACATCACCACATTACCTGCCAGAACAGGAGTGCAGGAGCCAGAGATGGGAAAGCGAAGTGATGGACTAAGACCCGACCCTCATCACACCTCAAGCTTACCTGGCTAAATGCTTCGGGGAAGAGAGTATGGAAACTTAGCATCGATGCCCCCAAATTATCAGATTTGGAAACAAGCATAGTGGTGGTGCTTCCTTCTCCTAATGGAAATCAAACACACCTTCAAGGAGCTTCATTTGCCCTGAAGCTTAGAGGTAGATAAACAATCTGTAGACTCTAAAGCACACGTAAGGACTGCCAAGAGCAGAAACCTCACAGGAAGAGGTGCAGGAGTACCGAGGGGCCCGCTGCAGTGAGGCTTAGAAAGTGCAAGCAAAATTACACTCCCTGGAGGTGAGGTGCTCACCTGCCCATCTGCACGCTGGTGAAGGACTGGAGGTCCTAGGATGGGCAGCAGGAGCCCTCATGGGCTAGGTTTTGATTCAGAGAAGCTGAGGAGGCAGAACCCTCTAAAGAGTCACACAATGTTTTCAGGAAGCAATTCATCTCTGAATAGAAAAAAAAAAGGGGATCCTTTGGGATTAAGAAATCTAGAAGTGTCTTCTTGCCCCACCCTTGGTTAGAACCTCTCACAAAAGATCTATATCTAGGAAAGTTCAACCCATATGCTCTATGGATAATAAAAAAGGAAACAGAATAGCTTTGATAAAACATGAGACATAGAGAGCAGCAAATCATGTCAACAGAAAAACATGCACCAGAAAAAAACGCAGCCCGGAAGCCATCAAATCACGATCAAACATTTCATCATGAATTAGAAGCAAAACAGAACCAAAAAACCCTAGCAAAACAATTTTCTCTCTGAAGGAAAACCACAAAGCACAAAAGCAGGAACTCAAATAAAAGATGACAAGACAATGGGAGGGGATAAGGTAGGAGTAGAAGACTCAGGGAAGAAGCAGGAAAAAAATGAAACCATCACACAAGTGAAGACAAAACTGGAGGAGAGAAGGGGACCAGCGTCAGTGTAAGAAACGCTGTAAGGGAGGCAAAGGACAGAAACGTGAGATGCAAACCAAACGAAGGGACTGAGAGAAAATGACAGGGATGGCAGGAATTCAAAGGAAAAACCAACATGTGCCCAATGGGAGTTCCCTGAAGCAAGCAAAACAGTGCAATGCAGCAAGTACTTTAAAAATACAACTCAAATCATTTCCTAAAATAAAACAAGACTCGGGACTTCCATGGTGGTCCAGTGGCAAAGACTCTGGGCTCCCAGTGCAGGGGGCCCAGGTTCAATCCCTGGTCAGGGAACTAGATCCCACACGCCTCGGAGCAACTAAGGTTCCCGAATGCCGCAATGAAGATCAAAGATCCTGAGAGCCACAGCTAAGATCCAGAACAATCAAATAAACAAATATGAAAGAAAAAAGACCTAAATGTACTTACTGAACGTTTACTCTACTTACTAGAGCAACCGGATTCAGTACGGTCACCCCATGAGACACATTTACTCAAGTTAGTGGACTTAAAGACAGTAAAGCATAAAAAAATCAAGTCACTTACAAAGAGAAAAAAAGGAAAAAACAGGTGAACTCAGATTTCACCAAAGCAGCATTTCACGTTAGGAGAGAATAGAACAACGTTTAGAAGGTATTTAAGGGAAGTGTAAACCAAAAAGTTTCTATTATCCAAGCAGTTCGACAGTTATAAACTTTATAGCAAACTGTTTGAACATGCAAAAACCTAGAAATTATTGTTCCCATGAGCCCTTCTTGGGGAAAAAACACAGAAAGTGAATTTGGACCAACTGAGAGTCAACTATAGTAACTTTGGCCTGAAGTCTCACTGTAAACATTGATTATATTGAGTTTAGATCTAAGAGTGAATATGTTAATAATGCGGGGATTAGAGTAACAACACAGAATCTAAGGGTCATGTGCAATGTAGAAAAAGCACAACTAACAAAAATGTGGATGGGAAAGAGGTCAAGATGGCAGGAACTTCATAATTGCTGCATCTACAAAGGAAAGAATTTAAAGCTAAAGAATCAAAGAATAGACACATAAATATTTTTAAGAGTCCAAAGTAAAAACTAAGAGATAATGTTATTGAGTAAAGTCAGGAGTAGAGGAGATGTAGAAGGATGGAAAGAAAAGACATACTAATTTTATTATTGCTCAATACTATTTAAAAAAGCAGACAATCAAGGGGGTTATATGATGATATTAAGAAATTGATAGAGGACTTCCCCGGTGGCACAGTATATAAGAATCCATCTGCTGAGGCAGGAGACACGGGTTCGATGCCTGGTCCAGGAAGATCCCACATGCCTCAGAGCAACTAAGCCCCTGCGCCACAACTACTGAGCCCACATGCTGCAACTAATGAGGCCCATGTGCCTGGAGCCCGTGCTCAGCAACAAGAGAAGCCACTGCAGTGAGAAGTGTGTGCACCGCGACAGAGAAATGACCCCCCGACTGCCACATCTAGAGCAGAGCCCACACGCAGAAACGGAGACCCAGTGAAACCAAAAACAAATAAATAGTCCATAGAGCAATCTTTGATTTTACAAATCTTCCTAAATGCCAGAACTTCTCTTGAGGCCTTTTCTCTTTCCCTCCCCTCCCCCACCTCCCCTTCTCCTCTTTTTCCCTCACCCTGACCCCTTCCCCAGGAAACAAGTAGACTTTACATGGAAGTGTTTTCAAACAATATATTCAGGGAACAAATAATATGACAGATATAAGATCAAACTCTTCTAACACATCAACAAATGGGATTAACTCATATAAATGGAATTACATCGTGAAGCACAATCCAATTTTATGCTGTTTAAAAGCAACTAAAAGTATCTAAAACAGTGAACCAGAAAGGTTCAAATGAAGAGGATGGGCACGGTGTACCAAGCAAGATCAAACCAAAAGAGAGCAAGCGTTGTCAGTTTGCCTTCAAAGAAGTGAAAACTCAGGGTAAAAACCATTACATGGTACAGAGGAGGAGACATTCAAACGCTAAAGTGTATGTCACACAATGAAGACAGAGGAGTCGATGAAGATCTCTGTGTAAAATCAAATAGCGACCATATCTGTGAGGCAGAAAATTAGAGAGAGGGAGCCTGGGTTCAACCCTTCCCCTGAAGCAGGGCATGGCAACCCACTCCAGCATTCTTGCCTGGAGAATCCCATGGACAGAGGAGCCTGGCGGGCTACAATCCATGGGGTCGCAGAGTCAGATACAACTGAGTGACTAAAACCACACAGAAAAAAAGATGAGGTGAAAGAGAAACATACTGTGGCAGGAAAATTCTTCAACTCTGACCTCACACCAGAATTTAGGTAGCAAAAATAAGGCAAAACTGAGAAAGTTGATCTGACTGACATATCTCCAAAAAATGGACTCTTCTTTCCAAGAGTCGATCAAAATACATGAAAACTGATCATGTAATAGATCACAGTGAAAAATCTCAACAAATTCCCAAAAGTAGAAACCATACCTAGCAAAATCCTCTGGCCATATGGTCAGCCTAGATATGGATTACAAAATAGAGCACCAGGAAAGATTCTTCTACCTGAAATTTTTGCCGGAGACCTGCTCCAGCTGGACAGGGTTCCCTCAGGATGGACGGCGTCGGCGATACGAATGAGAAGACACAGCGAGTCGTGGTGTTTCCAAAAGTCTTCCGACTTTATTGTTTTCAGGGCAGCTTTTTATATTTTTAGTTGTACATAGAGACAAATGTAAAGTGTAGAGTCACGCCAAATCAAATCAATGGGTCAGCAGTTTTTAACCCTTATCGGAAACCAGGACACTGTGTTTTTCAGTTACAAAAAGTTTAAAGTTGTTTACATCATCTTCTGGCCTTGAGGCCTGCTAACACCTGGTGACTCTTTTATTGATAAGAGTAGATCAGCCAGGACACTTTTGCATCAGGCACAGAAAGTATCAGGGTTTACATTTTTTAAAGAAAACAGGCACAGCAGATTATGACAAAGAAAGGATTCACAAAACTCAGAGTTTCAAGGTAAAACCTGTTTTCTGTACTCTATCTTATGCCTTGAGCCTAACAGAGAAGAATGTGGTCCCATAAAGTCATGGCACAGCAGCTGAAAGCGCCAAGGTCAGTGCTTAGCAAAATCACCAGCTGAATTAACAATCGTCTTATTATTTGTATTAAAGCTAAATTTTTATTTATATAAATCTCTAACTATTATGCTTTCATTATAGAGGCTAAATACGTTAAGAGCAAAAACACAGTGAGTAAATGTAGTCTAAGTAACACTTTCATAAAGCAATATCTCTTACATTTCTTGATAAGCCTTTTTTCCTACGAAAGGCTCTGTGCACGTTGGGGCTTTCTGTGTGGAAGCTCTCAATGCTGTTTTGTTGTTAAGGAGCAGCCATGCACATTAGCTCCAAAGGCACAGGTATATTTATTAAGCAAACCAATATGCTAGTAAGAGGAATTTAGATTAGTACATTCTATATCTCAGATAATTTCATGAGGATGTTACCGCTCAGGGGCCTTATTGATTGAGGTTTCAGAAAGATCTGTTTTGGAAGAGAATCAGGAAAAGCCTTTTGCCTAAGTCACAGAAAATAAGAAGAGGTTTATTGTAGCAAACATCAGAAAGACAGATATTATCTTTTAAGGTGAGCGCTGAGGCAGCCTTCAGAGAATCCCTGAGGCCTGAGAAGCCGTGCTCAAATCAGTCCTCTTCCTCATGACTCTGTCACGGGTGGGATCTCGTGAGCTGGCTCCCGGCAAAAATTTTTTTTTTAATCTGAAATTTTTAAAAAAGACAAACAACTCTCTTCTCAACACCTATCACATCAAAAAAGAAATGCATACCAAGATCACAGAAATTTTAGGAAACACACAATTGAAAAAATTACAACAACAGAACCTGTGTGTTACAGCTGAAGCAGGGCTCAAATAGGAAAATGTATGTTTAAATATTTATGTCAATAAAAATAAAAAAGAATGAAACTAAATTACTTTAAACATTTAACTCAATTTTTAAAAACCTGATTATTTTTAAACCCAGTCTTCAATCTGTATGTGTTGTGTTAAAAAATAGACTTATCAAAGTACAATCAATGTACAATAAATGGCACATGTTTAAAATGTAAGGGACTTCCCTGGAGGTCCAGAAGCTAAGACTGTGCTCCCCAATGCACGGGGGCCTGGGTTCAATCCTTGGTCAGGGAACTAGATCCTACATGCAACTAAGAACTTGCATGCCACAACAAAAGATTCTGTGTGCCACAACTAAGACCTGATTTAGCCAAATAAATAAATAAAAGGTTTTTTAAATGTGAAATCTGGCGAGTAAGGGGCACATGTCACCGCCTCTGAAACCATCACCACAACCAAGATAATGAGCAATGTCCATCACCCCCTGAAAGTTTCTGATGTTTCTTTGGTAATCACCCCCCTCTTCTGTCTCCATTCCTGTCCCCCCAGACACAGACTTAATTTCTGTCAATATAGATTTGTTTGCACATTCTAGAATCTTAAATAAATAGAATTATAAAAGTATATATTCTTTTTTTTTTTTTAGCTTCTTTCACTCAGCCTAAGTACTCTGAGATTCACTGAACTGGTTATAGACGTAACGATACAATGTCTGGGATGTGCCTCAAACTCACCTGGTGGAGGTGAACTAAGATCTGCTACAAAGTGATCGTTATTGAAGCCAGATCCTGAGGACCAGACAGTTCGTCACACTATTCTGGCTCCTTATATGAATTTTTCAAATTTTCCTTAAGAAAAAGGTTTTAAAATTCTATTTCTGCTCTGTCTTGCTCTTCTTGTGCCATTTAATGTTACACTGTATGTCTTGAATTCTTGTCTATTACTGTCATTCAGAGTAATTTCCCTTTTTGAGATTTTGAAGTTCAAACTTGATATCCTCAGCTTTCCAAACCAGTGAATCACATCTCTTCAAAACAAAATGAAACAATACAAATCCTCCTCTTGATTCAAGTTTTTTAAAGTGCTGGTTTCTAGACATCACGGATGCTCATGTCTAGGGAGGGGACGTGTGGAAACAGCTAGATGTCTTGTGGACACAGTGGGCAAGATTGGCATCTGATGGCCAAGACATCCTTCTGCGGGGAGGCATATTTGCAGAAGAATTCAGGGATCAGCCAGCCAATGTGGTGCTCCTGTTACTCAGGGGAGGGAAGCGTGAAGGAAGATCACGGGTCACAGGCGATGCACACAGTTACTGTCAATCAAATCCAGTGACTGGAAGAATGTAAAACAATGAGCCATGATGTCCACACTTGTTTTTTTTCAATTCAAATTGTATTTTTAAAAGTTAGAGAGATGTCCCCTGAGGGTCCGGTGTCAAAGACTTCGCACTTGCAATGCAGGGGTCCTGGATTCCGTCCCTGGTAAGGGAATTAGACCCCACGTGCTACAACCAAGAGTTCGTATGCCACAACTAAAAGATCGAATGCCTCAACAAAGATCGAAGATCCCAAGTGCTGCAACTAAGACCTGGCGCAGCCAAATAAACACATAAATACTTTAAAAAAAAAAAGAGAAATCAAAACGACCAAAAGAACCGGATGAAAAAGTGCTCAAACTCTGTGTTTGGCGTTAATGAGAATCTGCCTATTAGGGCGAGCACCCTAGCTCCTCCTTTTACTCCAGGTGGCTCTCTACTTGTTCGTTTCTTGTGAAAAGCAGACACCACACTTTGCTTAAGGTCTTGCAAGTGTGTCAGAGTCAGTTACTCCTGAGGAGCTGTCTCAGTGGAACAACCAGTGGGGTGGACAGTTACACTTGTGGCTCCGAGGGGTCCCTGTCCCCACTGCCCCTGCAGGACTGTCCACGGCATCTCTGGGCTTGGCCATGTGACTTGCTTGGGCAAAGGGTCATCAGCGAGAGATATGAAAGCAGAGGCTTGCAGAGTGGGGCCGATCTTCTTGCAAGTTTTGCTCTGGGAGCCAGCCGCTATGCTGTGAGGATGCTCAAGCAGCTACATGGAAAGACCATGTGAATTAAACCAGAGAATCCAGCCTTCCAGCCCCCAAGCAGAGCCAGGCTGGATGCTCCAGCCATCTGACAGCAGGCCTATGAGAGAACCCCACGCAAGACAAACAGACAAAACTTCTGGAGGCCCAGTCAACCCTCTGAATCATGAGAAATCATAAATGGTTATTTTCAGCCAATAAATCTGAGTGGTTTCTCTCATACAGCAGGAGGTCACTGAGAGAATCCACATATATGTGACTGTGCAGGTCTCTGGGTGGGGATGGAAGGCCACAAAAAATTCGCAATGAATCAGCCATGGATTCACATGTGTCTCCCCCTCCCAAACCCTCCTCCCACCTCCCTCCCCCTCCCATCCCTCAGTGTCATCCCAACGCTCCATCCCTGAGCATCCGTCCCATGCATAGAACATGGAATGGTGTTCTGCTTCACATATGACAATATACATGTTTCAATGTTATTGTCCCAGAACGTCCAACCCTCACCTTCTCCCTCAGAGTCCACAGGACTGTTCTATGCATCTGTGTCTCTTATTCTGTCTCACATATAGGGTTACCATTACCATCTTTCAAATTCCATATACATGCATTAGTATACTGTATTGGTGCTTTTCTTTCTGGCTCACTTCACTCTGTATAATGGGCTCCAGTTTCATCCATCTCAATAGAACGGATTCAAATGTATTCTTTTTAATGGCTGAGTAATATTCCATTGTGTATATGTACCACAGCTTCCTTATCCATTCGTCTGCCGATGGACATCTAGGTTGCTTCCATGTCCTGGCTATTGTAAACAGTGCTGCGATGAACATTGGGGTACACGCGTCTCTTTCAATTCTGGTTTCCTCGGTGTATATGCCTAGCAGTGGGATTGCTGGGTCATATGGCAGTTCTATTCCCAGTTTTTTAAGGAATCTCCACACTGTTCTCCATAGTGGCTGTACTAGTTTGCATTCCCACCAACAGTGTAAGAGGGTTCCCTTTTCTCCACACCCTCTCCAGCATTTATTGCTTGTAGACTTTTGGATAGCGGCCATTCTGACTGGTGTGTAATGGTACCTCATTGTGGTTTTGATTTGCATTTCTCTAATAATGAGTGATGTTGAGCATCTTTTCATGTGTTTGTTAGCCATCTGTATGTCTTCTTTGGAGAAATGTCTGTTTAGTTCTTTGGCCCATTTTTTGATTGGGTCGTTTATTTTTCTGGAATTCAGCTGCAGGAGTTGCTTGTATATTTTTGAGATTAATTGTTTGTCTGTTGCTTCGTTTGCTATTATTTTCTCCCATTCTGAAGGCTGTCTTTTCACCTTGCTTATAGTTTCCTTTGTTGTGCAAAAGCTTTTAATTTTGATTAGGTCCCATTTGTTTATTTTTTGCTTTTATTTCCAATATTCTGGGGGGTGGGTCATGGAGGATCCTGCTGTGATTTATGTCGGAGAGTGTTTTGCCTATGTTTTCCCTCTAGGAGTTTTATAGTTTCTGGTCTTACATTTAGATCTTTAATCCATTTTGAGTTTATTTTTGTGTATGGTGTTAGGAAGTGTTCTAGTTTCATTCTTTTACAAGTGGTTGACCAGTTTTCCCAGCACCACTTGTTAAAGAGATTGTCTTTTCTCCATTGTATACTCTTGCCTCCTTTGTCGAAGATAAGGTGCCCATAGGTGCGTGGGTTTATCTCTGGGCTTTCTATTTTGTTCCATTGATCTATATTTCTATCCTTGTGCCAGTACCACACTGTCTTGATGACTGTGGCTTTGTAGTAGAGCTTGAAGTCAGGCAGGTTGATTCCTCCAGTTCCATTCTTCTTTCTCAAGATTGCTTTGGCTATTCGAGGTTTCTTATACTTCCATACAAATTGTGAAATGATTTGTTCTAGTTCTGTGAAAAATATCATTGGTAGTTTGATAGGGATTGCATTGAATCTGTAGATTGCTTTGGGTAGTATACTCATTTTCACTATATTAATTCTTCCAATCCATGAACACGGTATATTTCTCCATCTGTTTGTGTCCTCTTTGATTTCTTTCATCAGTGTTTTATAGTTTTCTATATATAAGTCTTTTGTTTCTTTAGGTAGAAATATTCCTAAGTATTTTATTCTTTTTGTTGCAATGGTGAATGGTATTGTTTCCTTAATTTCTCTTTCTGTTTTCTCATTATTGGTGTATAGGAATGCAAGGGATTTCTGTGTGTTAATTTTGTATCCTGCAACATTACTATATTCATTGATTAGCTCTAGTAGTTTTCTGGTAGAATCTTTAGGGTTTTCTATGTAGAGGATCATGTCATCTGCAAACAGTGAGAGTTTTACTTCTTCTTTTCCTATCTGTATTCCTTTTATTTCTTTTTCCGCTCTGATTGCTGTGGCCAAAACTTCCAGAACTATGTTGAATAGTAGTGGTGAAAGTGGGCATCCTTGCCTTGTTCCTGACTTTAGGGGAAATGCTTTCAGTTTTTCACCATTGAGGATAATGTTTGCTGTGGGTTTGTCATATATAGCTTTTATTATGTTGAGGTATGTTCCTTCTATTCCTGCTTTCTGGAGAGTTTTTATCATAAATGGATGTTGAATTTTGTCAAAGGCTTTTTCTGCATCTATTGAGATAATCATATTGTTCTTATCTTTCAATTTGTTAATGTGGTGAATTACATTGATTGATTTGCGGATGTTAAAGAAACCTTGCATTCCTGGGATAAAGCCCACTTGGTCATGATGTATGATCTTTTTAATATGATGTTGGATTCTGTTTGCTAGAATTTTATTAAGGATTTTTGCATCTATGTTCATCAGTGATATTGGCCTGTAGTTTTCTTTTTTTGTGACATCTTTGTCTGGTTTTGGAATTAGGGTGATGGTGGCCTCATAGAATGAGTTTGGAAGTTTACCATCTTCTGCAATTCTCTGGAAGAGTTTGAGTAGGATAGGTGTTAGCTCTTCTCTAAATTTTTGGTAGAATTCCGCTGTGAAGCCGTCTGGTCCTGGGCTTTTGTTTGCTGGAAGATTTCTGATTACAGTTTCGATTTCCGTGCTTGTGATGGGTCTGTTAAGATCTTCTATTTCTTCCTGGTTCAATTTTGGAAAGTTATACTTTTCTAAGAATTTGTCCATTTCTTCCAAGTTGTCCATTTTATTGGCATATAGCTGTTGGTAGTAGTCTCTTATGATCCTTTGTATTTCTGTGTAGTCTGTTGTGATCTCTCCATTTTCATTTCTAATTTTGTTGATCTGATTCTTCTCCCTTTGTTTCTTGATGAGTCTGGCTAATGGCTTGTCAATTTTGTTTATCTTCTCGAAAAACCAACTTTTAGTTTTGTTGATTTTTGCTATGGTCTCTTTTGTTTCTTTTGCATTTATTTCTGCCCTAATTTTTAAGATTTCTTTCCTTCTACTAACCCTGGGGTTCTTCATTTCTTCCTTCTCTAGTTGCTTTAGGTGTAGAGTTAGTTTATTTATTTGAGTTTTTTCTTGTTTCTTGAGGTACGCCTGTATTGCTATGAACCTTCCCCTTAGCATTGCTTTTACAGTGTCCCATAGGTTTTGGGTTGTTGTGTTTTCATTTTCATTCGTTTCTATGCATATTTTGATTTCTTTTTTGATTTCTTCTGTGATTTGTTGGTTATTCAGAAGCGTGTTGTTTAGCCTCCATATGTTGGAATTTTTAATAGTTTTTTTCCTGTAATTGAGGTCTAATCTTACTGCATTGTGGTCAGAGAAGATGGCTGGGATGATTTCAATTTTTTGGAATTTACCAAGGCTAGATTTATGGCCCAGGATGTGATCTATCCTGGAGAAAGTTCCATGTGCACTTGAGAAAAAGGTGAAATTGCTTGTTTTGGGGTGGAAAGTCCTGAAAATATCGATTAAATCTAATTTGTCTATAGTATCATTTAAAGTTTGTGTTTCCTTGTTAATTTTCTGTTTTGTTGATCTATCCATAGGTGTGAGTGGAGTGTTAAAGTCTCCCACTATTATTGTGTTATTGTTAACTTCCCCTTTCATACTTGTTAGTATTTGCCTTATATATTGTGGTGCTCCTATGTTGGGTGCATATATATTTATAATTGTTACATCTTCTTCTTGGATTGACCCTTTGATCATTATGTAGTGTCCTTCTTTGTCCCTTTTCACAGCCTTTATTTTAAAGTCTATTTTATCTGAAATGAGTATTGCGACTCCTGCTTTCTTTTGGTCTCCATTTGCATGAAATATATTTTTCCATCCCTTCACTTTCAGTCTGTATGTGTCCCTAGTTTTGAGGTGGGTCTCTTGTAGACAGCATATGTAGGGGTCTTGTTTTTGTATCCACTCAGCCACTCTTTGTCTTTTGGTTGGGGCATTCAACCCATTTACATTTAAGGTAATTATTGATAAGTATGGTCCCGTTGCCATTTACTTTGTAGTTTTAAGTTCGTGTTTAAACATCCTTTCTGTGTTTCCTGTTTAGAGAAGATCCTTTAGCATTTGTTGGAGAGCTGGTTTGGTGGTGCTGAATTCCCTCAGTTCTTGCTTGTCTGTAAAGCTTTTGAATTCTCCTTCATATCTGAATGAGATCCTTGCCGGGTACAGTAATCTGGGTTGTAGATTTTTCTCTTTCATTACTTTAAGTATGTCCTGCCATTCCCTTCTAGCCTGAAGAGTTTCTATTGAAAGATCAGCTGTTATCCTTATGGGGATCCCCTTGTGTGTTATTTGTTGTTTTTTCCCTTGCTGCTTTTAATATTTGTTCTTTGTGTTTGATCTTTGTTAATTTGATTAATATGTGTCTTGGGGTGTTTCGCCTTGGGTTTATCCTGTTTGGGACTCTCTGGGTTTCTTGGACTTCTGTGACTATTTCCTTCCTCATTTTAGGGAAATTTTCAACTATTATCTCCTCGAGTATCTTTTCATGGCCTTTCCTTTTATCTTCTTCTTCTGGGACTCCTATGATTCGAATGTTGGGGCGTTTCATATTGTCCCAGAGGTCCCTGAGGTTTTCCTCATTTCTTTTGATTCTTTTTTCTTTTTTCCTCTCTGCTTCGTTTATTTCCACCATTCTATCTTCTACCTCACTTATCCTATCTTCTGCCTCTGTTATTCTACTGTTGGTTCCCTCCAGCGTGTCTTTTATCTCCTTTATTTCATTATTCAAAATATATTGACTCCTTTTTATTTCTTCTAGGTCCTTGGTAAACATTTCTTGCATCTTCTCAATCCTTGTCTCCAGGCTATTTATCTGTAACTCCATTTTATTTTCAATATTTTGGATCATTTTTACTATCATTATTCTAAATTCTTTTTCAGATAGATTCCCCTATCTCCTCCTCTTTTGTTTGGTTTGGTGGGCATTTCTCATTTTCCTTTACTTGTTGAGTATTTCTCTGCCTTTTCATCTTGTTTAGATTGCTGTGTTAGGCGTGGCCTTTCTGTATTCTGGTTACAACAGCCCGTCTCACACATAGGTGATGCTAAAGAACCCACCTGCCAATACGGGGAGATTCTAAGAGACTACGTGGGTTGTTTGGATCCCTGGGTTGAGGAAGATCCCCCTGGAGGAGGAAATATCAGCCTACTCAATATATTCTTGCCTGAAGAATCCCCATGGACAAGAGGAGTCTGGGGGCTACAGTCCGATGGGTTGCAAAGAGTCGGACATGACCGAGTGGACTAATGCTTTCACTTTCTCACACATAACTTTTCTGGAACACAGTTATGGTTGCCCAAGAAGATGGCAACTCTCAGAGGTGCATGGAGGAGGTGATGCTGGAAATGTCTGAGGATAATGGGCCACTAACCTAACGGGGTTAACACGATTGGCCTCAGTTTCTTCAGGAGAAAAAGACACTATGGGGTGGCTGGCCCTGCCTGTTCAGCCTACTTCCCAGAGCAACGAGAGTGGCTCATGCTACAGCGAGGCAAGAAACCCAGGGCCAGAACGCAGAGGAGGCTGCGGAGGTGTCGGGGAGCAGGACCTGATGAGTCGGCCTCTGGAAAGTCAGGTCGGGGAGCTGAGGAGCTGATGGGGATGGGCCTGAGAGCCCCACCAGGGACTGGTCAACACAGCACACGCGACACCCACAACAGGGCCCCAGCCCCAGAGGGAAAAGTCAAGGAAAGCATATGCATCCCTATGAAGCCCTGCCTTGAGGGGCACTGCATTCCTGTCCCCACTACATTCTCTTCCCAGAGTGAGTGAAATGACTCTAGCTCACTGCAGTGAGGGGCCAAAACAGACCCCACCTCACCATTTTCCTGGGAGTGGGGCGCTACGGGCAGATGCCAGGAGGAATTTAAAAGAAGCTGGCTATTTTGGGTGTTAGAACTTGCATAATGCCCCAAGGCCAAAGCAATGTGTCTGCCTGAGCGAAATTCCTGCTCTCCAGACATGGAGCTGATCTGGGACTCTCTGTTAGTAACAGCCTTCCGGGCTCCTCTGGGGAGTCCACTGTGTGGCAGCCTCCTTTCCACGCGTCCCCCTTCAGTGCCAGGCTCCTGCTCTGACCTCGGGCAGCCACCAGCCAGGCCCAAGTTCAAGTCTATCTCCAAGTGCTTTCACCTCACCAGCTAATGTGAGGGTGGGCAAGGACAGGAGGGTGTTGTCCACAGCTGTGGGCAAGGCTGGGCGTTTGCCAAGAAAGGTTCCAGATGGATGCGCTCTGTCCCTAGTTAAACTGGCTCAGGAATCAAAATTAGAAAACCCAAGAAGAGTGGCCGAGGGGGCCAGACCGGGCCGGTGCCACCCACTGACCAGTGCACATCAGGCAATAGGAGGTCATTCAGAAAAGAAGGGGAAGCTATTTTGGGGAGAGAAAATGGTCAAAACGGATGTCAGCAGACAAGCCAGGACAGACAGACCTCGCAGTAATACGTGCGCGCGTGTATATATTTCATTTTATGGAGTTTTCACGGAGCTCGGAGGCAAAGCCCTATTTTTAGTGTCTATTGTGTGAGGCTGTGGCAGGGCTGTGAGGAGCTGCAGTTTTATTCTCACAATGATTCCATTTTAAAATAGGGAAAGAAGGTAATGAGGGCAAAAAATAATAACTATTTTCGGGCTTCAGAATTCAGGGTGTTTGAAACAGGGTTTTCTAAAATGCCAAGCCTAGTGGAAGAACAATTTTCCCCCTCTGCCTTTCAACTCCGGCCTCCTAACACATGAAACTTGCCAGGGAACCCAGGCAGCGGTCTTGCCTTCCTCTGTGCACCTGGTTCAGGGCCCAGCTGTGTCTGATTTCCAGTATTTAACATAGGAGAGGAGAGAGGAGGAGGAGCGGCAGCTGTCCCCCCCACCCCCACCCCAGGGTGATGCTCACATTTTGCAGCTTGGAATGCCTTGGGGGGCTGTGGTGGGAACGCAGATCCCTGGCCCCAGCTCCACAGAGGGTCTGACTCCACTGCTCGGGAGAGGTCTGGGAATCCAGATCAGGGTTTTGTCTTTTTTTTTTTTTCAAACCAAGCATCTCCAGGACTGGATATGGACAGTCCCTGACCCCATTTCAAGAAACCTCCCCCATGAAGCCAGTGCCTAGAAATTATATTCTGCAAAAATGTGGAGTCTGCGGTTTTGGGAGCGAGAGAAGGCAGCTGACCGCATAGGATTGGATACGACGGCGTGGAGGGGCGAGGGCAAGGACCTACTCTGTGATATGGTGATTAATAATAAGATATATAGGTTTGGACCCTGACCCCTTCCTGTCACGAAACTTCTGAGACGGACAAAGGTGTCTTTTTGTTATGTTAAACCAGGAGGGACTCCATCTGGAAGTACCCCGGGAGAGAACGCTGGTTGTTATATTGGAAACCCACCATGTGATTGGGGGGCGAGTTGGAATGTGGTGTGTGTTGGTTGACACAGTTCCGTGTCCAGGTGTGGAAAGCTTCTGGGTTGGTGAACACGTTGGAGCTGGGAAACTGAACTCAGGACCATATGATGCCAGAAATCAAGGTGACAGAAGCAGCTCAGCCTCCAGGACCTGCTGACCACATGGCCTTCCCTCCTTCCCTGTGCCACCCAATGTGAGTGTGGCTGACCCACCACCTCCTTCTTCTTCTTTTGACTTACATGATGACCCACTCCCTCCATTCTGAAAGCTTCAAGAGTAAAACACGATTGTGGTTTTCCTCACATCTTCCAGCAGTTTATGAATTGGAGAAAAAAACACCTTCGATTGCTGCCCCTGACACGAAGCTACAAGCTGGTCGGCCAGCTACGTGACCAGACAGTCTCGCAGGTCCTTGAAGCATCCACTCAACCAAGATTTAAACACCTATGGAAGTTGCTCTAGAGGATTTTAACATTTCATGACAACCATATTTTCACAGAACAGAAAGAGAGTCACTAGAAAAATCAGTTAGAACCTCAAGGGACTGCAGATTTAGAGAAATTCCTCTCTGCCACCACATTTCTTAATTATTCTTCATCGTCAAAAGGTTAAAAGTCTCCAAAGAAAAGATTGGGCCCTTCATGAACTGCACACAATCCACACAGAAGAGCGAGGTTTGCCTGGGCGAGCCCCAGAAGTCTCCTCTCTCTCCGCGCACCCCTTCCCCCCCTGCGCCCCCCCAAGATCTTTCTCTAGCCTCCCCAAGACCTCCTCCCTCTTCCTGGCCCATCCTTCTTTGATCCCATGGTGGGCTCTTATTATTTCTAAACTACGTCATGTACTTCTATGATTCTGCCTTCCTGCTGTGACATTAAGACGGAACTTTAATGGGAATATAAACACCATTCTAAAATCCTTTTGCAGGCTCTCAGCATTCAGCCCTTACATTCTGCTGTGTATTAATACTTGTCTCTCTCTACAAATAAACAGAGATTGTACAGCAACAAGTAAGGTGAGAAAAAATGAATTTCCTTTGCTGGGGCAGTGGTGGTTCTTGCTGGAGGCCCTGTGACTTGTAACACAGTTATATTTTCATCCTCCTTCCTGCCCTGACATCAACGAGAAAACCAGAGCAAAATTCAAATCATGCCTTTTGTCATGAGGACGCAGAACAGATATGTCCACCCCCCCATGCCGAAGACGCGCCAGTCATCTGTCTGTGACTGACACTCCTGGACTGGCAAAGTCAAAATGGAATAACTGGGTGTCCAGAAACAACTGGACAGAGAGGCAAGGGTGCCGGAAAGGGTTCGGAAGGTCAAGTTGTTGATGCACGTGGAGGAAGAGAAGAGGGCTGTACGACAGAGCTGGCATACAGCAGAGACAACGTTTCATCCAACCACCACATTGCTTTTTGTGACTGGGACAATATTCAGAGTAACATGACAAGTATCAATTAATTACTGGTCTAGAAATTCCCTGTTAGGTAGTACAGTGGATGGGAATCTGCCTACCAATGCAGGGGACAGGGTTTTACGATTCCTGATCCAGGGAGATCTCACACACCCGTGGAGCAACAAAACCCCATGCTCCACAACTACTGAGCCTGCACTCCGAGAGTACATGAGCTGGAACTACTGAAGCTTGTGCGACCTACAGCCTCTACTTCTGCAACAAGAGAAGCCCAGCAAATAGGAAGTCTGTGCACCTAGAGAGTAGCCCTTGCTCCCCCAAAAACTAGAGAAAGCCTGCATGCAGCAACAAAGACCCAATGCAACCAAATAAAAAAATTATTTTTGGTAAAAAATAAATTACTTAGAGAACCAGAGTAGTTTGAAAACCCTTCACCCTGGGTTAATTGTTTTTTTTCCATAAAAGGTAGGGTCATAATTTTGGTCTTGCTTGTGGCTGATCTGCATTGTGACTCATCTGTGCTTAGCAAATGAGTATGGGTGACCTTGTCACTACAAATGTATCTATAGGCCCCACGTGGCACCGACTGGGTTTTTGGAGATGGGAGAGAGGAGGGTGTAGGGTATCCTCTTGCTCTAGCTTTCCCATTTTTTCACTGGAGGGGTGTATAGAGAAAAGTTCCATAGAAACTCAAGTTGAGCTTGCTAGGATATCCTGATATGGACCCCCAGCCTCCAGGACAGCAATGTGTGGCATGGAGTGGCAGTTAGAGAAGTGGTGTCTGGAGATCAAATGCTTTTTGGACAGGGGAGACTTGGATAGAGTGTGGGATGTGAGCAAGGCGAGGAAGTGAGAGGCTTATGGGGGACGTAGGGAGGGGATGGGCCATAGCGGCACGACTAGTCTGACAGGATAGGGGAAAGCTGTTAGGATAAAAGGACGAACACAGAAGGGAAGGTGCCTGGAAGCTAGCAAGGGTGAAGACTGTGCATCTATCAAAATGGTCTAGACAGGGATGATGAAAGCAACGTCGAAAAACCACAGAGCAGAAGGAACACTTGGATATAGATCCTCAGGGTTGGTGCATGATTTTTGCGTGCGGTGTCAGAAGTTCAGACAGCGCTGCCTTATATACAGAGCGAAAGTAAGTCAGAAAAGGGAAAAACACCAATACAGTATTGGTAACGAATATATATAGGAATTTAGAAAGATGGTAACGATGACCTAAATACATGGAGACAGCAAACGAGACACAAAACAGATGTATACACACAACAAACAGTACCTTTTGGATCTCTGTGGGAGAAGGAGCGAGGGTGGGAATGATTTGAGAGAGGAATAGCGCCTTGAAAACCATGTAATATTACTTCTATGTGAATACGAGATCACCACATACAGAGTTGATTGCGATGCACACACGGGTGCTCCAGGTGCCGGTGCACTGGGATGACCCTGTGACAATGTAATGAGGGAGAGGGAGTTGGTAGGGGGGATCAGGATGGGGAAACACATGTACACCAGGCTGATTCATGCTCATTTGTATGGCAAAACACCACAATATTGTTAAAAGTAAGTTCGCGCTCCAGTTAAAAAAAAAAAAAGAATTCAGGCTGCCAAAAGACGAAGATGAGAGGAGGTGAAAAGGTCTTTACAGGATACGTGTTCGATGAGGGAAGGAGAGGGTGATGGTCCCGTGGGTCTTTGGGAAGAAAAACACTGAAAGAAATAGGTGGTTGCTCCTGGATGGGACTGTCTGGAAATATTAACGTAGGGAAGGGCAATGAAACCGAGGGGTGGGAAAGTCCGGAGGTGCCAGAGGAGGGTGACAACTGTAACAGGGCCCTGCAGATGGGGTGCGTGTGTGCATGTGTGCATGGCTGTGTGGGTGTGTGGATGGAAGGGCTCAACACGGACGGAGCAAAGTGAAGCTGGAGGACACAAGTGATTGAAGCGCATCCCCCGACGGTAGCCATGGAATCCTCTGGGATTCCACTGGCCTTTGGGCGAGTTTACATCTCTCCAGCCACTTGGATGAGCCCTGCTGCTGCCAGGCCTGCCAGTGCTGGCACAAGAACACCAACATTGGGAGTGACAACCATGTTCCCTCATGTTCCCAGAGCCCCCAATCCCCAGGTGCCGGGAAGCCTAAGGTTCAGGCACGAGAAAAGGGAATGGGCCTCTCCCCCAATCTGTACCTCACTTGACCTGAAAACGGCTTTGAAACCCTGTGGTGCATGTTGCTAACAGAGCAACCTAGGCCCCTTCCCCAAAGATGCTGACTACAGGTGCCCATTTGTCCATTCTCATATAATCATGGCCCATGAGATGCCATGTTGCTGGCCTCTGAGCCTACCTCCCACCTGTCTGCCAAGCCCAAATGCAGTGACTTACCCCCTCACCCCAGAAACTATGTTTTTTTCCCCTTCCTAAGAGCATTTTTTCCTGTCATAATTTCTTTCATTAGAGGCAGAGTAGTTTTACAAGATTTCCCGACCAGGGTAATGAGAAGTTGAATTTCTATAGAGGATCAAATTCTGCTAAAGAAATTCCACTCCAACTTAAAATAATAGAGCATGGATACAACTGAGATGGCTTGCTGGTTGATTTCCGGCAGACATGTGTGCTGTGCTTAGTCACTCAGTCTTGTCCGACTCTTTGCGACCCACACCCATGGAACTATAGCCTGCCAGGCTCCCTCTGTCCATGGGGATTCTCCTCGAGGCAAGAAAACTGGAGTGGGTTGCCATGTCCTTCCTCCACGTGGATCTCGCTTCCCAACCTAGAGAGGATCTGAACGCATGTCTCCCCACACCTTGCAGGCGCGGTCTTTTACCCATCTGACGCCAAACACCAGGGAAGACCTACTAAAGAATATTGGAAGGGCGTAGTCCTATCTTCTGCTCTAGGAGGATCTGTCCTGGACACAATAAGAATCAAACTAGGGTCTCCTGCATTGTAGCCAGTATTCTATAACCACACGCTCAGACTATGACGTGATGGCGCTGAGCAGGCAATAGGGAAGCCAAAAATAAACAGACGATGCTGATGACATCAGAGACCAAGCACTAAAATCCAAAGTGCTGGCCATAGATGCGACGAAACTACTGTGTTATAGCAAACTAAAAAGCCAACAGGGAGGAATTCTCTGTGGACTGTGGAATATTCGTTTCTATGTCCTTCAGCTTTTGGGGGTACCCAAGCTCCTGCTCTGTCTGCGGTTGAGAGATGTCCCCCTTCCCTCAAAAGTCACCTTCCTCCAATGCGGCACTCATCTCCCTCACCCCAATGTAGTATCTCCAAGTAAGAGAGACAGCCTTTCTGTGCCATTCCTGACTACACTGCTGCCAACTAACACCAGGGACCCCCTACTCCATCAGCGGAGGACCTACCTCACGCTAACACTTCCCATAATATAGCAAGGCTAGCAGAGAATAAGGGAGTTGGTAATGTCATGAAACTGCAGTCTGGTCGACTTTACAGAGTTAAGTGAGATAGAGGGGGAAAAAATAACGCTTAGGCGATGGTATTTATAGAAACTATCAGTCGTGCATTAGCAGCAGCATTGGTGGAGCATTAGCTAACACCTGGACGACTACGCCAAGCTGCTTATTGACTCACAAGTGCTAGATTTAATACAAAGGAAACTCGAGCTTGTGCTTACGTGGTCACGCTAAGAGACGGTAAGAGGAGCATTTGTTAGTTGACGGACCCCCGGTTTTCACAGGAGTTCTTGAGTGGGGCTGGCCTCACTTTCATGGAGCATGTCTCTTATGCCAATGGCCCACATGTCTGAGCTCTAAAGCATTTGGGCTGTCATGGAAATTCCCTTACAAGGTGAGCTGTTTTTTATCATCATTCTTTATCAGGTAAGGGAAATGAAGGCACATGTACTTGTGAAGGCTCTTTCCTTGATGGCTAAGTGTTAAAAGCATCGGTCGTGGAAGTGGTTAAACAAATCTGCCTCAGTTGTGACAAACCACTTTGGCAAACCAAGGGATAGCGATGGCGGATAGGTTCCCTGCGCGTCCATGGAAGATTCTCCAGGCAATACTAAAGGTTGGGTTGCCTACGACCTTCCTCCAGAGGGATATTCCCCCAGACCCAGGGACATTCGAGTCGTGGGTCTCTCCTAGCACTTCAGGGCAGCTTCTCACACCATCTTGAGCTTCTCAAGCCACCAGGCAATCTGTTAGTAAAGAATCTACCTGCCAAATGCAGGAGGAACGGTTTTTTTGATTTCCTGGGTGGAGAAGAGAGCCCCGCAGAAGGAAATGGCAACCCACTCACACTATTCTTGCCTGGAAAATCCCACTGACAGGGAAAAGCCTGGTGGGCTACAGTCCCTGGAGTCACGAAAAGAGTCGGGACGACGACTTTGTGAGCCAACAACCACAACAACCATGAAGAACACTGTTTCAAAGTCAATCACTCTCATAAGTGAAGATTCTGATTGTGACCCAAGCTGCCGACACCAAGCCGCATAATGCACACTGCCAGGACCAAAGTCTCCAAAAGATTGACAGTGCTATAATAGAACACCACACCAGGATGAGGACAGGAGGCCCCACGGCTGAACGGCCATATTCTGACAAAAAGACGAGATGTGGTACAGAGAGATTTGAAAGTAGATGCAGAAATCAGGGCTCTGGGGAGGATGCTGACAGTTACAGCCTGAGAAGCCTTAATGGAGTGAAAAAAACAACAGATGTATATAAGCCCCCCACGTTCCCATCTGTAAAATGGGCACTTGTGAAGGGTTCCAGTCCAGGCCATAATGCAATATCGGATATCAGATTTATCTTCCACCATAAGCAACCACAAAAAATGGAAGATTTTTGAAATAAAAAGTTTTCAGCCACAAAAGACAGGGCTATGGCCGTGTAAGAAGAAGGACACATAGAATAACTTCACATTTCTGCCCGCTCTCTGTCTGAGAACACTTTCTAAATCGTGGCCTACAAGTGGAACTGAAATAGAGAGCAGTATTCTCATTGGTGTAGGAAAAAGATTAAAAGTTGTTGCTGATGAGGCAGATGCAATTTGAGAGGCAGATACCAAAGAAGAAGAAGCTATGCAGAAAAGAAGTCCCAAAAAATCGCATAAAGGATCTCTTGAATCTAGGGATGCTCAGCTACACATGCATAGCTAAGACTCCAAAAGATCTGTCAAAGAACAATGACTGGGCGGGGAATTGAATGGACTCCAAAAGATGGCACAGTGAAAAGAAATGTTAAGAGGTCCAAGTTTCCAAAGGGGAGAGACTTTACGAACACCTCAAGCATTCAGTTAAGGCCTCTGAAAAACTAAGTCCTAAATTAAGGGCGGGTCTTTCTTATTCCCCCTACTCTTACCATAAAACCAAAGCCTAAAACAAGCTGTGCTGTCAATAAGTAACTGCTCCAAAAAATATGCAAACCCTTTTAAAGGAAAGAAAATAAATTCAAGCCTCAAAATATTGCATTCAAAATGTAAACTACCCAAAATCATTAACAAACGGGAAAATGACTTAAGCAGGAATATGAGCTAGGAGAAAAAAACAGTCAATAGAAAAGACAAAAGGGGTGATACAGGTCATGGATTGGCAAACAAGAAATTTAAAGCAACTGTAGCATTTTTGTTCAAGGATCATAAAAAAAATGTGAATATAAAACAAATACACGGGGATGTTCAAAAGAGAAATCGACAATTTTTCTACTGTGTGTAACGTAGCTCAGAAAAAGGCAAAGATACTAAGAAAAAAAAAAAATCCCAAAAAACTGTAACGGTGGAAATTTTTTCCTATTTGTGAAACATATCGTCTGCAAGTTCAAACCCAAAGAACTCTATAAATTCTAAGTATTAAAAAACAAAAGGAAACATATCTTTGCTAAGTAAATTTTAAACCCCAATGAAGAAAAAATTTTTAACCAGGCGATAAAAAAACACAAAGTAATTAGCCCCAACTAAAATAAAAAAAAAAAAAAGCACTTTGATAGAGAACAAAAAGGATAACGTAAGTAAATAATTTTTTAAATGTTGAGAAAAAAAAACCATAAAATTAAATTCTTTTCCCTGATATGTGTGCTAATTTTGCTTCATTTTCGACGCTTTGTGACCCTGGGACTGAGCCCTCCAGGCTCCTCTGCCCAGGGATTTCCAGGCAAAAAAACTGGAGTGGGTTCCCACATCCCCCTCCAGGGATTTTCCCAAACCCCTGGGATCGAACCTGCTTTGCTGTGTCTCTACACTGCGGGGGATTCTTTACCCCTGAGCCCCCGGGGAAGCCCTCTATTTCCTGTAAATATAGCTTTTAAAAGGGAAACATAACAAATTCAAACTAAATAGAAATGAAAAATTATCAAAAACCACATTATTAGAAAATTAAAGGGGTTATCTGGATTTTGTACATAGAAAACCCCCAAAAAGGGAAACTTTAGAAAAGCTACCCCGAATATTTAATTTAGTTAAGTGCCCGGGTAAAAGCAATTTATAAAAATCTATTTTTTTTTTTATATGTTAAAATTAAACAATTGAAAACAAAATTTAAGAAAAACAATTTCATTAACCACACTTTTTGAAATAAAAAACCTTTAAAATAAAATTTTAAAAAAAATGCCAAGACCTATACACTAAAAAACTCAGACATTACTGAGACAAATAGACCTAAATACACGAGTAAAATAACAGGCTTGTGAATGGGAAACCCCAAATTTTCTGAATGTAAATTCTCCCTAATCCAGCCGATCTTTATAGCAGAAATCAATAAAATCTTTTCTAAAAAATATAAGAAAATTATTCATAATTTCGTTGTGTTGTTGTTTAGACATTAAGTCATTCTTTCTTCTGCATCCCATAAAACGAGCCCCCAGGCTTCTCTCCCCTTGGGATTCTCCAGGCAAAAATAGGGAGCATTTTTCCATTTCCTTTCCAGGGAATCTTCCTGACCAGGGATCGAACTCAGCCCCTGAGTCTCCCGCTTGGCAGGCAATTTTTTAAAACCATGAGCCTCCGGGAGACCCCTTCTATAATTTATATGGAAGTGAAAAGGCCCAAAATACCCAAACAGTTTTTTGAAAGGAGGATACTATGCCAGATTTCAAAATTACTAAAAACTACAGAATCAAAGGGGTATGATATCTACATTAAATTTTTTAAGTAGATCAAAAAACAGAAAATCCAGATTAGGCGAAAAATATATGGTCAATTTTTTTAAAAAAAGAACCAAAGAACTCGAGGCGGAAAGCCCAAATTTTTTCCGAAAAGGGAGCAAAAATTGATATTCATAAGGAAAGAAAAATTGAACCTTGATCCCTCCCCCAAAAAACACATAAAAATTAACTAAAAGTTGTTTGAATTACTTTAAATCTAAAGCTATGAAACTTCTAAAGGGAAACATGGAAGATTACCTCATGACCAGGGGAATAAAAAATTTTAAAAACTGAATTACATCAAAATAAAAAAACTTCTTTAAAAGCACCATAAGTTGAGATATGTTTAAAACCATATATCTGACAGTGATTTTAACATATATCCATTAAAATTTTATGACTCAATTTAAAAAGCAAAAGACTTGAAAAAACCTTTACAAGACATAAAATAGTCAATAATCACATGGGAAAACTTCAACTTTTAGTAATCAAAAATACAAATTAAACCACTTGAGAAGCACTAATTAACCACTTAAAGGCTATAATTTTAAAATTTGACAACACCAATATTTAAGAAATATGGTGAAACGGGAGCGAAAATTTTATTCATAAATAGTGGAAGCATAAAATGATGAAGCCCCTTTTGGGGAAAGCTCTCGGCAATTTCTTTTTAAAAAAACTAAACATATCTTCTTATAATCCGCATTCCATTCCTCATATTGTACCAAGAGAAATAAAAAACAAATGCCCACCAAAAAAGACCTGCACAGAATTTTTAAATAACCTTATTCATGATACCCAAAAAACCCAAAAACAATTGAAATATCCATCCAAAGGCAAAAAAATTTATAAATACCTGTGGGAAAAAATACAACTCTAAATAAAAAATTTAAATACAGTAAAAAACAACTAAATTTTCAAAAACAGACCCTAACAATAAAAACCAGGCACAAAAAAGCAACACCTGCTATGAGCTATTTAATAATTTCTGGAACGGGAAAAAACCAACTACGGTGACCCCTGTTGCTTCTTAGGGGGGAGACAGGCCCCGTAAAAAAGAGACCCCCAGGTGACTTTCTGGATGAACGGTGTTCCTGAATGAAAGTAGGGGGTTACATTATAGCTTTAAAATATGGTTTGCCAAAGTCATCTAACGTGCACTAGAAGACCCTGATGCGGGAAAGACGGAGGGCGGGAGGAGAAGGGGGCAACAGGGGATAAATTTGTTGGAGGGCATCACCGACTCATGGACATGGTTTGAGCAAAACCCCGGAGATGGTAAAAGGACAGGGAAGCCGGGTGTGCTGCACCCAGGGGTGGCAAAAGTGGGACATGACTTAAAACGAAAAAACAATGCAAATTAACAAAGAGATAAAGGGGAAAAAGGGGAAATTCCTTTCTTGTCTACCTCACATGAGAATGCATGTCATTAGACTCTTAGTTAATAATGCAGTGTAATTGCATTTCCCCCGTCCAGCAATTTTGGGGTTTTATGAAGAGGTTAAGTTTTTTGGGATTCCAAAAAACCTTCCCCGCAATGAAGCATTAAGAGGGCTACACCTTCTTTAACTTTTTGAAAAACTACTTCTGGCAGAAAGGAGAACACTAAAGAGCATCAAAGTGTCATAGGGAGGGTGGCCGTGGGACCTCTAGACAGCCCCCCTCTCACCCTGCCCGGTTGGAGACCCTCGCTACCCACATTGCCTCCCCAACCCCCCCTGCATTTTTTTTGGCAAGACTGAGGAAAAGAATCACAAAACTTTTTAAACTTAGGGAAGGGAGCCTGCATTTATTTGGGGTTTTGCGAGGGGGTGAACAGGGGGAGGCCTAGATGCGGGCCTAACCCCCTTTTTTGGAACAGATGCTTCCTGTTGGTTACCCTGAGTATGTGCTGGAAAGTTCGGTCTTGGGGTTGTTTAGGGGAAAAGGGTTCTGTTGCACCCAGGTGGGCCCCCACCGACCCGCAGATCTTGAAAGGAGGGGGCAAAGCCCCTCAAGGGGGGATCTGCCCCTAGGGGCATACTGCAAAGGGGGTTCTATAAGGGCAACCCGTGCAGGAAGGAAGGCGGGGGACAGGGCTAAGAGGGGACAAGACACGAGGGCGGGGAGTGCGGGGGGAGGCACTCAAAATTTTTGGGGGGGGAGCGGGGATCCAGCAAGGCCTGTCAGGGGACCACTCCCTGAAATTTTAAACTAATGAAGCCGTGTTTTCCAAGACAAAGAGCAGGAGGAACTCCCGGAATGGTTTCTAAAAAATACATTTACTCACCTCTAATTCAGGGAGACCCAAAGCAAGGGAAGTGCTAAGAACTCAACCCACTGATGAAGAATTAAGGGAGAGCTAAAAGACTTTTCCAGGATCAAACCCATCCTTTTTTTTGACTGGTAAATCAAATGTTCGGGTCAGGCAGAAGAGCTGAGTGGGATACAAAGAGCAGGGTGAAATAAGTCAAAACAAAATTTGCCATAAATTTAATTCCTTTCCCCTCCAACGTTTTGTCGGGGGTCTTTCAGGGGGCTCCACCGCCTGCAAAAGTCACCGGGGCTTCAGACCCCACCTCCACACCCTCAGGGCCTCTGGGGGCCCAGCTCTGGGGTGTGCTTTAAGGGGGCATGTGCCCTGGCTTCGTTTTTGGGCTTGGGGGAGTTGGAGGCTACGCGGTTTTTGGGCAGGGGAGGTTAAGGAGGGGTGCGTCACTAGCATCCCCCCCCCATCCCGGTCTTCCTGCTCAGTTGGAGGCCACTGACCACCCCCCGCAGGCTTGAGAGTTAACTGCAAGGAAGGAAAAAGCAAGCTGGCTACAACTACAGCAAAAAAAACAATAACAAACAACAACAATAATAATAGCATTCAACAATGCAACTGTGGGTTGCCCCTTTTTTGAGCACTGTATTATCTCACTTCATCTCAAAATGATGCTGGAGCTGCTCTAGTTCTTTGCTCAAAAAAAATCAACCCCATCATTATCAAAAATAAGCAAATCTTTAAGTTGGATGGGCCAAGAAAAGAAAAGAAGCACAAACAAAACATAACAAGACAAAACCCTGAGGAAACCCCGGGGGGGCCCAAGATAGACTGAATCTGACCTCCGCAACCCCAGTCTCATTATACACTAATTTTTCCATCAGCAAATTAAATGACACACTACAAGGGTGTGACAAATTTTAAGACCCAAAAAAAAACCCCCCCCCACTTCCGGGGGGGGGGAGTAAGTGGGGGGAGCTCCCCATCCCCCCCCCTGTGCCCTAAGCATTTCCCCTCCCCCCACAACCCCCCCTCTTCTCCCTTTGTCTTTAAAATGAAATTCCTCTCCCATTGGGGTTGGAAGTTGGTTGTGAACTTATTTCCCTGCTCCTCCATCTTTGGCCACTGAATACATTTTGTGCGTGTGTATCTTATTTTTGGGTTTTAAATTTTCTCCTATAAAAACCATCCACCTAAAGGAAATTCACCCTAAATATTCATTGGAAAGACTGATGTTGAACTAAGCCCAGTACTTTGGCCCCCTTCCCAAAGAACGATCATTGGAAAAGACTGTGATGCTGGGAAAGTTTTAAGGAAAGAAGAAGGGGGAACGGGATGAAAGGGTTGGGAGGGGCATCACCTACTCAATAGACATGATTTTCAGCAAACTCCGGGAGACAGTGAAGGACAGGGAAGCCTGTTGTCTGGCCCCCATGAGGTTGCCAAAGTTGGACACAAGAGCAATAAACAACAAAAATCAAAATGGAAAAAAACCCTCCCGGGAAGAGGCAGGGGCCCCTGGCCGCAGGGTCCACACAATTAAATTCCGTAACAAATGCAAGTTTTCAAGGGGCCTGTTATTCTTTGTTTACAGATGAAAAAAGGGCCCAGAGAGGACCCAAAGCCACTGCTCCTTCATTCCTGGTCCCTTTGGGCCCTCAGGGGCTCCCTTTTTGTACCCCAGTCTCTTGGGTGTTTTTTTGCTTTGGCTCGTCTCTTCATTTTTTCTGGATTTTATTTTACTGACCCCCAGTAGCTACGGGGCACCTCCCAAACCGGGGAGTAGTTTCAGTGTCCTTTGTTTTGCCTTTTCAACTGCTCAGGGGGGGTTCTCAAGGAAGAATACTGAAGGGGTTTTACCATTCCCTTCTCCAGGGGACCATTTTTTGTCAGAACTCCCCCCTGCCCTGTCTGTCTAGCATGGTCTAGTTTCATTGATTTAGTAAGGCTATGCCCATGTGATCTTTTTGATTATTTCCTGTGATTGTAGTTTTCATTCTGTCAGTCATCTGATGGAAAGGACAAGGGCTTAGGGAAGTTTCCTGAGGGGAGAGCTGACTGAGAGGGAAAAATGGTCTTGTTTTTGAAGGGGGGGCCAGCCCAGTAAATCTTTAACCATTTTCTATTGATGGGACAGGGTTGTTTTCCCCCCCTTTTGATTGACCTGGGCAAACTAAATGGGGAAAAATATAATGGCACCCCCTTCAAAAGGGCAAAAAACCACACAATTTCACTCATCTCAAGGGTACCCAAAATAATACTCAAATTCTCCAAAACCCCTTCAACAATACATGAACCATGAAAATTCCAGATCTCAAGTTGGATTTTTGAAAAGCAAGGAACCCGAGATCAAAATTTCCAAACCGATGGATATTGAAAAAGCAAGAGAGTTTTCCCGAAAAAAAATCTACTTCTGCTTTTTATGACTTGCCCCAAAGCCTTTGATTGTGTGGGTCACAACAAACTATGGAAAAATTTTTTAAGAATGGAAACCCAAACCCCCTGATTGCCTCCCGAGAAATCTGTATGCAGGTCAAGAACAACGTTAGAAATGGACATGAAAAAACAGATGGTTCCAAATTGGGGAAAAGGGGTATCCGGCGTATATTGTCACCCTGCTTATTTTAACTTATTGCAGAGTACATCGCGAAATGCCAGGGGAGAAAAAACAAACGGGAAACAGGGTTGCCAGGAAAATATCAAAAAATATATGCAATGACACCCCCCTTAGGCAGAAAGCGAAGAACTAAAAGCCTCTGATAAAAGTGAAAAGGGAAAGTGAAAAAGTGCTTAAAAAAAATCAACATTCAAAAAACTAAGATCATTTTATCTGGGCCCATCATTTAGGCAAATAGAGGAGAAATAATAGAAACTGAAAGACTTTATTTTTGGGGGGTCTGAAATCACTGTGGTGGTGACTGCAGCCATGAAATTCTAAGATGCTTACTCCTTGGGAAGAAAAAACTATGACCCCAACCTAGACAGCTTTTAAAAACAGAGACATTACTTTCCCACAAATCCTGTAGTCAAACCCATGTTTTTCCAGTAGTCATGTACGGAAAAGGGGAAATTGGACTATAAAAAAGCTGAGCACCAAAAAAATTGATGCTTTTGAACTGTGGTGTTGGAGAAGACCCTTGAGAGTCCCCTTTGGGTGCAAGGGATCAAACCAGTCAATCCTAAAGAAAAACGTCCGAAAAATTTATTGGGAAAGGGTGATGCTGAAGCAAAACTCCCAAAACTTTGGCCACCCCGATCAAAGAACTGACTCATTTGAAAAGACCCCCTACTGGGAAAAATTGAAGGTGGGAGGAGAAGGGGATAAGAGGTGAGATGGGTTTGGTGCCATCACCGACTGATGGACATGAGTTTCAGTAAGCCCAGGAGTTGGTGATGGACAGGAGCCTGGCATGCTGCAGTCCGTGGGGTGCAAAAAGGGCACACACGGCAACTGAACTGAAGTGAACTGTATGGGATCTAGAAAGAGTTACGATGAATATATTTCCGGAAAAAGTCCTTTAATTTGCTCACTTGTGTCGACTCTTTGCAACCCCCAAAAATATACGGCCCACGGAATTCTCCGGCAAATACGGAGTGGGTGCCTTTCCCCTTTTCCAGGGGGTCTTCCCCTTTCCCCGGTCTCCCCCATTGCAGGCAACCTTACCAGCGACCCCCAGGAAGCCCAAGAATACAGGAGTGAGTAGCCTATCCCTTCCCTTTAATAAAGAAGTCCCCCTAAAATTTTCACTGGATGAATTTTTGGTTCTCAGCTACTTAACTTCTCGGCCTGAGGGCCCTCACCCCCACCAGAAAAGGGGCCTCCTTGGGGCCTTCTTCCACATCAGCCGGCGATCCGGCTCTTTTAAACTGATTTAAGCTCTGCTTCTCCACACACTAGCTCTGGACTTAAAGGCAAGGAAAATTTTAGTCTCTGCTTCATTAAGGACTAAACATAATCCCATTAAAGTCCGTTCAAAGTTTTAAAAGAATTTCCCAAAACATTGCTTTCAAAATTAATATTTTATCCTAGAGATGACCAATGTTTTTTTGCTGCTGTATAAATTCGGAGACGAAAAAGGGAAAAACTCTTGAATGAAGGAAAAACTGCTAAAATAGGAACAAGACAAGAGCAAAAAAGCAACACCAAAAGGGCAACTAAAGACCTGGTGGGAAAATGGGCTGAAACAAAAACACGCTCCCCCAAAACCCCCACCCTGGGGACAGAGGGCACTGGGGCTCTGTTTAAAAGACGAGATCTTTTGTAAAAATAAAAAATTGAAATGATCCCCTTTTCAAGGTAGCTAGGGTTTTAGTGAAACTTACCCAACACTTGGTGATGTAGCAACCGTAAGGGCTAAAAACTGGGAAAGTCAGCAAACAAGACGGGAAAGCTTAGAATTTTACCAGGGTCATCTATTTGGGGAATTCAGAACATAAGAAGGGGGACTGTGCCCGAAAGGAGAAACAAGATGTCAGGGAGGGGGGCCCCCATAAAGAAAAAGGGAATGAACTTAGGCAATTTCAGGAAGATTTTCATCCCCAATACTCACCAATGAGGGAAATGGGGGGGGGGGCTTTGGGGGCAAGGAATAAAATGCTTGTTGTAATACACTGGATGTGCCCGCCCCCAATACCCCCTCTTTCAAAACACATTACAGCCCTTTCTTCCCCCTTTTCCTTGTGGCTCCAAGCCATTTTTTGGGTTGGGGCCGTGGGCTTTATTTTTCCCCCACTTTTATAGGGTAAATGACCACCCATGAAATTTTAAATTGGGGGTGTCTTTAAAAAAATTCAAGACAGTTGTAATTTTCTAACCGGACTGAGTTTCCTGGTTTTGATAACTAAACCACGCCTTTGAGGGACCACAAAAGTCACTGACAAGTAAGTAAAAAAAAAACAAACGGGGTTCTGGACCAAGGGTGCAGACCGCGGGAACCTGAGAGTCCCAATGTTGTCCTCCAGCACCCCCAAGGGCTGTCAACCCAAAAGGGGGCAACCAGGGTACCACTGACTCCAACCAAGGGGCTAACCAGCTTGTGCAAACATCAGCCTCCCCGGGGAGGAAGGAGGCTCCGTCCCAAAAAGCTGTCCCATTTAACCTGGGAATTAGGACTCTAGGTCTGACTTGGGCCAAAAAGGCCCAAGGGTTCAAGGTTACTAGATATGGTTTTTATCAAAAGCCTTCACTCAAGTTTGTACTGATAGAAAATGCTGAGGGTTTGCTGATGTAGGTGTGTATGTAAACAAAAAAAAACCGTCCCCACCCGAGGGGTGTATCACCTAAGAGGGATTGGAGGTGGAAAAAGGAAGGCCCCAGAGGTGCCTATTCATGGGGTGTCTATGCAATTCACTGAGAAAGGGAGACACAGGGACCTTAGGTTGGAAGGGGTCAAGTTGGATCATTCATCTCTGCATCAACACAGCAGCTCTCTGCTCGGGGGCTATCAAGCAATCCCCAGGGTCTTTAAAAAAGAGAGGCCCAAACATCCTGATTTATCGGCCCTTTAGGTAAGGCCCTGGGAAAAGCAGGAAATTTTTCCCCCCCGGTGCATCTCCTATTAGCCAACTCAAAACAACAGCTCTAATCGTGTGCCGCTAAGTTGCTCATCGTGACCAACTCTTTGTGACCCATGGACTTACCCACCAGGCCCTCTGTCCATGGGACTCTCCAGGCAAGAACACTGGGTGGTTGCCATCCCTCCTCAGGGATTTTCCTGACCCAGGGATAGAACCCACATCTCTTGCATCCCCCTGCACTGCCAGGCGGGTTTTTACCACTATTCCACCCGGAAGCCTTCTAATCAAAGGAGATTCTTTTAGAAGGGGTGCCGAGGCCATGGGCTGGGTGGGTTCCTGGGCTTCCCGGCTCGTGTTGTGGGGACAGAAGGGGACAGCTGGGGGCTGGGGGGGGGGGGGGGTAGGAGGAAGATGATCCCTTCAAGTTGAAAATTTTTAGGTGCAAAAGGAAAAACAAAGAGAACAGATGGTACCCTCCCACTCTGACTTGGCCAAAGGGGGGGCTGACCTGGGTCCGCAACAATTATAAAAAACCCGGGGTCCCCAAAAAATTCCCCGAGCCTTAAAAAAAGGGTGGCTGGGCTTGGACCCCGGGAAAAAAACTCAACAAAGGGGTCAGTCCGGGAAAAGGGGTGGACTGGGGAAAGCACAGCCTGCCCCACCCTTTTTCTGAACCCTCTTGAATGATCTGTTCCATGGTAATTTTTATCAAAAGAGGGCCCCTACCGATATCAGTTAGACACAAAATGTGATTTTAAATCTTTTTTTGAATGCATCTGTTATCAAAAGTCACACCCACCTTGGAGGGGTATGTTGACTTTTAAAAGGGAAAATTGTGGGAAAGTGCATTTTTACCCAAAATAACCCCCTTTTTTCTCATCTCTCTGTCTCTTCCCCCCTTCTCCTTCACTCCCCAGTCCCACCCCGTTTTAAAACCCCTCAGTTTGGTTACTAAAGGCTGAATACGGGGATGACAACAAATTTCCACAAGACCCTTAAAAATTTGCTGGCAAGTGAACAAACAGAAAACAAATTTTTCCAGAAACCCACATCAACATCATTTGCAACGACACCCAAATTCGCTCTGGACGAAATGAAAAGGAATGCTAAATCCAACAGGTGTCGCCCGAGCAAGAGAAAGAGGACACAGTTTGCTTAAGGATGACCCCTGCTGTGCATACCCTGCTTGGACATGCCCTGGAGAGGGGCAGGGGTTGAATAAGCGATTCCACTGGACCCCCAGAGTTCTTAGTACAGGAGTTTATTACGTGGGCTCCCCTTTTTAGGGAGAATAAGCGCCCCCCCAAAACACACACAAGTGCACACGCGGCCCCCCCCAACCCCCACCACACCCCAAAAAAAACCCAAAAACTAACATCCCCCCCCCCCCAGCTAAAATGGTTTTTTTATTTTAAATGGTTAAAAAAAAAAACAAAAAAAAAGAAAACGTGAAAAAAAACATAAGACCCAAATTTTAGTGCCCCAAAATAGTGTACCTCAATACGGGGCCCAGTTTTTCTTTAAAGCAACTGTGGCACTCTCACGAAGACGGGAGACTGACGGTTTTGACAGAGACCGCATGGCTGTTTACCCGAAACACTCGCTACCCAGCTCTAAACCCCGCAACGGCCCCGGGGCCCACGTTCTCTGGCCTCAGGGCACACGCCCCTGTCTGCGGGGCCTTTCCCCTGGGGGCCTTTCCGCCGGGGGAGGAGTAGGGGTGGGAAGATACGGGGGAAGGGCCCGGCCCGGGCCCCCCCAACAGGGCCCCTTGGACCCTGTTCCAGGGAAACCCTGAGTCCCCAAAAAACTTGAATTAAATCTTGGGTTGGGTTTGTCAGGAGAGAAAGGGGCGATATACTGGTGTTGACCACCGATTTGAACTTTTAAATGTGCAGTAGGACGGCATGTGGCCTTCAGATGTGCTCAGGGCCTGGTTCAATTTTAAACCACCATGTTGGGGTTTGGGGTCTCTACCCCACTCCCCTTTTCCCCAGTAATTTGACCCAGAGTCACGGGATTCTTCCCCAAACCCTTTCCGGCGGGATGTTTTGCTCTCATGTTTACAAAATTTCTTTCAATACTTCAAATAAAGAAACATAATGTGAAAAATTAAAAAACTTTTTTTTTAAAAAAATGCAAAATTTAATATTTTTATCTTTGTTTATAATTTCCCCAATATAACCTTTTGATTAACACTTCAGTTAACAATTGCATACAAAAAATTAAAGGCACCCTTTTAAATTTTGTGGGGCCCCTTTTTGTTTGGGCTTCCCTGTGATGGAAAGAATCTGCCTGCAAGGCAGAAGACCCGGGTTCAATCCCCGGGTTGGGAAGATCCCCTGGAAAGGAAAGGCAACCCATTTAAATATTTTTTTTCCGGAGAATTCCCTGGACAGAGGGGCCGGCTCACAGTCCCTTTGGGGGTTTCAAAAAAATATGACACAACCGCAATAAAATTTATATGTGCGGGGACAAATAAGGTGTCCTACATAAACCATTGCTTTGATACTGTACTGAAGGAGTGAAAGCTTTATAGATGTTTTTTAAAGTTATTCTCAAAAAACCCAATATGAAAAAATGTTGAAGACAAAGCAGGAAACTCGGAGATTAAAGTCACTTCCCCAAAGTTACCAGTAGTAAGAAAAACAGATTTTTTTATATGATTTTTCCCCTTTTATATTTTTATTATCTTTGGCATTTTGTTTTTACATATGTTTTAAATTTATAAAAAAAAAAATTTTTTTTTAAATTTTAACAGGAAATTATTCCTTTTCTATTATTTTTGTGTTTTTTTATATTAGCAACAGTTTTTTTTGAATCAAGCCCAGATGACTCAAAAATCCGGGGCTTAATTGTGTGCCACCCCCCCACATTGCACTCCCCCCTTTATGGGGTAATAGAAAAAAAGAAAAATAATCGCCCAAAAGCCAAAGCTCCTACTAACGGCTTGATTCTTGGGAGAATAGGGTGCTGGTGGAAATGGCAACCACAGGTGATTCAGGCACAAAAACCGGGAACCCCCCCTTTTATTGTTTAAAATTTCACATGAACTTGGAAAATCATGGGATGCGACGCCACCCTTGAATCATTTCCAAAAAGAAAAAAGAAGCCTTCCAAAAACTCTGAGTTCTGGCTGCTTTGGCCTCATCCCCCATCCCCTCAGGTTGTGTTGTTATGGGGCCCTTGGGAAAATTTTAGAAGTATATTTTTGGAACATTGTGGAAACTGCCCCAAGTAAAGGGGGAGGAGGTGGGGGGAGTACAAGGCTTATCTAGCCCCTGGCAGGGGTGCATGTGATGTGGGCGAGGGGCCCCGGGGGGGGGTGCTGGAAAGCACTGTGGCCAGGCCCCCACCAGGGTCCGGTGAACCCCGGGATCCCGGGCACACAGGGGGCAAGTGGCCCCGGATGGGCAGAGCCCGGGGAGCTGGGGAAAGAAAGCCGGCTGCTGACCCAGGCCTGCCGGAGGGGTCCCCCCCCATTGTGTTTAGTGGAGATGTTCTCCTGCAAAGATCACACCCCCCTTCACCTCCCCACAACAAAAAAACTGAAATTAGAGGAAAGGGGGCCCCTGAGACATGCAGCCTTATGTGAATCCATTCTGTGGGGCAGGTTCTCAATGAGGGGGGTGGGGCAACCCTCCCCTAGCCTGTCATGGGGCATAGTTCCCTTTCTTTCCCAAAAGCCTGGGTTTGGGGGGAAGCTTTGGTGACTCAAGCCCTGAATTGTGTGTGTTAAACATCATTTGAGGACCTTAAGGACACACCACCCCAATTTTCCTAAAGGTGAAAAAAAGAATAAAAATTTTTGTGCCAGTCGGCCCAGTCTTTCATCCCCATGGACTGACCACCAGGCTCCCTGCCCAGGGAATTTCCCAGGAAGAAACTGGATGGGGCCATTCCCTTCTCCGAGGATCTTCCTGACCCAGGGTTTGAATTAGGTCCCTGCATTGCAGCGGGTTTTTTTTTGGCGAGCCCCGGGGCAGCCCAAAGGTGAAAGCCATTCTTTAAAAAGGTGAAAAAATCAGGCCTGTGGGGTTTAGACAAAATTTGAACAACGCCCGGGAGGCTGGCCCTGAACGCGGGCCTATTTAGGAGGGGCCTTTATAGCAAGTTCTCTTCACCCGACTGGGCCCCGCCCTAGCACTGACAGAAATGTTGCATTTATGACAGTAAGCACCCTGACTTCCATCTGCATTGACACAGGCCCCGCAGTGCATGAAGCTGAGCCGATCAAGCAAAGGGGATCTGAGCCCAAGAAAATAAGCTGTCCTGGAGTGAGGCGTGAATAGCCACACTTTCTGCTTGCTGCACCATTTATGCAAACGACAATGTTGTAAAATTCAAATAGGAGCCTGGGGGTCCAAGAACTTACGGTCCTGCTCAGAGTCACAGAAAAGAGGCCTCAGACTCAAGTCACATATTAGTAAAGGGGACCTTGGACAAATTATGTCTCCAGGCCCCGTTTTTTCACTTACAGAATTAATTAATATTTTTGTTCAGTTTTGTTTAATTGTATTGACTCTCGTACCTCTGAACTGCAGTACACCAGGCTTCCCTGGCCTCCACTGTCCCCTGAATTTGCTCAAACTCGTCCATTAAGTTGGTGATGTACTAACCTTCTCATTCTCTACGCTTCCTTTCCTTTTCCCAAACAATTTTCCCCCATCAGGTCTTTCCAAATAAATTTGGCTCTTTGCATCGGGGACAAAAGATTGTACCTTCAGTTCAGCATCAGTCTTTAAGAAAAAAGGGGTTTTTTTCCCTTTTAGGATGGACGGGTTTGATCTCCTGCACCCAAGGGATTCCAAAGTTCTCCAGTACCACATTTAAAACATCAATTCTTTGGCACTCACTTTAAAGGGCGAGGGCACCCCACTCCTATCTCGCCTGGAAAACCCCATGGAGGAGGAGCCCTGGTGGCTACAGCCCGGGGGGTGTAAGATTTGGTAGACTAACGACTTCACTTT
Source organism: Okapia johnstoni (assembly GCA_024291935.2). NCBI lineage: Eukaryota > Metazoa > Chordata > Mammalia > Artiodactyla > Giraffidae > Okapia > Okapia johnstoni. The sequence continues at coordinate 1,920 of JAGTYA010000146.1, read as the reverse complement.
CCTTTTTTACTTTCAAGCATTGGGGGAAGGAAAAGGCAACCCACCCCGTGTCTTGCCTGGAGAATCCAGGGACAGGGGGGCCCGGTGCCTGCGTTTGGGGTCACACAGAGTCGGCCGACTGAAGCGACTAGCAAACCCTTTTTTATGGTCCAACTTCCATCCGTACAGACTACTGAAAACCACAGCTTTGACTATACAGACCCCTTTTTTGGGAAAGTGATGTCTTGCTTTTTAATATGCTTTTTAGGTTTGTCATAGTTTTCCTTTCAAAAAGCAATGTCTTTTTTTTCATGGCTGTAGTCACCTCTGCAGTTTTTCAGAGTCCCCAAAATAAATCTAATTAAAATCCTTTGCAAAAATTCAATATCAGGTAACGTGAAGTGATATCAGTGTATAAAATGCTTTTAACATAAAAAGGGACGGATGTTGGGGGGGAAAGTTACTACTACTAATTACTTCCTTTATTTTCCCTATTCTGTGAGGGGCAGTTGGGGAAGGAGGGATTACGGAAATACATGAAATAATCCTACAATTGGATTCCCTTAATAGTTGGGTTAAAACCCGGGTTTCCATGCAGGGGGCATGGGTTTTAAAACCCCGACTTGGAACCAAAATCCTGCAGGTTTTTGATGGCCAAAAAAAACCCGCACCCCACAAAATCTGAAAACAAAAAATATAAATTTCTGCAATTATTCTAACTTGTACGGACCACAATAATAGAGTTACTAACAAAAAGAATATTAATTCCCCACCCAGGGCTGCTTCCATCCATGCCCAGTGAGTTAACTCTCAATTTCCCCACCCCAAAGGGGAAGGAAGCAATTTTGAGTTTAAGTAATTTCCCTAATTCACTACCTGAAAAAAAGGGGGGCGGGGCCATACTTGCCTCTGCACACTTGGACTCTGCTTGGGCAGAGCTGTGGTGGACGACGTGGGGGTGTGGGCCCATTGTCAATGCAGGGTTGGCGTTTTCATGTAGGGGCCTGGGGTGCGTCGGGAGAGCCCCTGTTTGCCCGACTGCATCCATCCCGAGTCCCCCCCCCTCTTCACCTCTTTAAAAGACCTGTACAATCGCCGGGCCCGCCAAATGTGGACTGGGAAGTTCATAAAACAGAGAGCGGCAAGTGGGAAACAAGCTTTTCGAATGCACAAAAAGGGAAATGGCGTTTCCCCAGGGGGGGCAAAGATGCCGTGCGACAGAGACCGGGGAAAGGGGGTGGCAGAGCCAAAAAAACAGGGGCCCTCTGCATTTGGGGCCCGATCCAACCCAGGTCTGGAGCACCTTCATTATCCACAGTTCCAAAAGCCCCTTTCTTGGCCCCAGGCCGGGCCCCTTTCCCCTCCCCCCAATGCTTTTAAACAATGATTCCTTCGTTGCTCATTGTCACCCCTTCGGAAAGCCCTTTTCCCGACTTTTCCCAATTTAAATCATACTCTGAAGTTAATCGTGTTAACATGTTCATTTTTAAAACTCTTCATAAAGTCCTCAAATCAACACCCGAAAAAATTTGTTATTTGTTCCCCCTTTTTTCTCCTTCAGAGGCAAAGTCTTGCCTGTCCTTTTCACTACTGCCCAACACATGCTTGGGGGAGGGACACTTGATGAATCTGGGAATCACGACCAAATGGCTCAGCAGGAGGTTTCTGGGGGCCAGGGGTGAGTGCCCCTGCGGTGGGTACCTGCTGGGGAGGGGGTCCAGTGGTGACTCAAGCTTCTGGGGGCCCTCATCACTCCAGTCCATGCTCAAGGGATCTCCTAGGAATGGTACTGTGGGGTGTAGAAGACGGGCAAAGGGAGGTGGGGGAAGACTCAGTGTTCCCTTTGGTTTTTTTCTCTTAAATTCTGAGTGTCTAGTATTACAACTATTTCAGTGTGGCCCTTGGACCAGAGGAAAAAGCATCACCAGGGAAACTTTGAAA
>JAGTYA010000145.1:0-45429 GCA_024291935.2 Okapia johnstoni | reverse complement strand
GCTCCCAGGGCCCTCAGTTTCCCAGTCAGAAAACAGACTTAGTCTCCAGAGCTCTCTGCTACAGAGCAGACATGGGGGAAATAGATCTGAGGAGGGTTCCTTGAGGCTCCCTGCCTTGGGGAAGCCCTACCCGGGGGCTGGGGCCTAGGCACTGTGGGCCTCTTTCACTGACTTTCAGGTATCACTTCCCAGCTCCTTCCCCTGGTGCAAAGAGGTGTTCTGCGCTATGAAGACTCCAGTACCTACTGGCTTCCTGCTTGCCAGGTCCCTATCAGTTATTCCCCAGTCAGAACAGACCTAACTCTCCCCAAGCCTCTCTGCTACAGCGAGGCAGACATGGGATAAAAGCTCTGTGGAGGGTTCCTTTGAGGCTCCCAGGTCCACTGGGGAAGTGTTACCGTGGGCTGCTGTGGAGCCCTAGGCACTGTGGCCCTCAAATTCCGTCTGAGACTTCCTCCCAGGTATCACTTCCCACTCCCCTTGGTGGGATTTTCAGCCCAAAATGCCTGCCTTGCCAAGGTCTCTTCTCTTAGAGACAACGAAAGGTAGTAGCCCCAGGGACCCTGTTTAATTCCGCTCTTCCCCTGGCAAGAGTTGATTCTGCTGCTGTAAAGAAGCCAGAAACAAATTGGGCTCTGCTCGCCAGGGCCCTCATTTCCATCAGATCAGAACAGACCTAGTCTCCAGAGCTCTCATGCTAATCAGAGCAGACATGGGATAAAAGCTTATGCGAGGAGGGTGCCATGAGGCTTACCACTGCCTTGGGGAAGCCCTACCGATGGTGGCTGGGGTCCTAGGCACTGTGGCCTCTCTTTCACTGACTTTCCAGTATCACTTCCCCATCCCCTTGTGATTTTCAGCCAGATGCAGCCTTGCAGGAAGTCCCTCTTCCTTAACGTCAAAAAAGGTAGCCCATAGGGACTGCTTATAACACGTCTATCCCTGGTGCAAGAGGTGTTTGGCTGTGGCAAGACGCCTAGAACAATGGACTCTGCTTCCCCAGACCCGGCCCTCAGTTTCCCATGTCAGAACAGCACGTCTAGTCTCCAGAGCGCTCTCTGCTACAGAGCACAGACATGGGGAAAAAATTAGCGCTGTGGAGTGGTGAGCCTTGCACGGCTCCCAGGCCCTTGCCGGATAGCCTCGACCTTACTGGGCTTTGGAAGCCTAGGCACTGTGGCCTTCTTTCCACTGACCCATTTTTCCAGGTATCTCACTTCCCAGCCCCTTGTGATATTCAGCCAGATGCAGCCTTGCAGGTCTCTCTTTCCTTAGAAGTCAAAAAAGGTAGCCCAAGGGACTGCTTATTTCAGTCTTCCCCTAGGTGCAAGAGGTGTTTGGCTGGTGAAGAACTCGCCAGAACAAATGGGCTTGCTCCCAGGGCCTCAGTTTCCCAGTCAGAAACAGACCTAGTCCTCCAGAGCTCTTATTTTATTACTGCTGCAGAGCCGACATGGGAAGGAAATAGCTGCTGAGGAGGCGTGCCTTGAGGTTCCAGTGGCTGATTTGAAGCTCCTACCCTAGGTGCTTTGGGCCTAGGCAATGTCGCTCTTTCACATGAGCTTTCCAGGGATATCACTTTCCCCAGTCCGCTTGTGAAGTTCAGGCCAGATGCAGCCTTGCAGGGGTCTCTTCCCTTAGAGTCAAAAAAGGATAGCCCAAGTGGACTGCTTATTTCAGTCTTCCCTGGTGCAAGAGGTGTTTGCTGTGGGAAGACGCCAGAACCTTGGTGACTCTAGCTCACAGAGGGCCTCAGTTTCCTTGTCGAGAACAGACCTAGTTCCAGAGCTCTCTGCTACAGAGCAGACATGGGGAAAATAGCGCTGAGAGGTGTTCCTTTAGGTTCCAGGGCACTGTCGAAGCCTTACCTGGTCTTTGGAGCCTAGGCACTTGTGGCCCTCCTTTCACTGACTTTCCCAGGTATCACTTCCCAGCCCCTTGTGATTATCAGCCAGATGCAGCCTTGCACTATTGGTCTCTTCCTTAGAGTCAAAAAAGGTAGCCCCAAGGTACTACTGCTTATTCAGTCTTCCCTGGTGCAAGAGGTGTTTGGCTGTGAAGACGCCAGAACAATGGCCTGCTGCTCCCAGGGCCTCAGTTTTCCCAGTCGAGAACAGACCTAGTCTCCAGAGCTCTCTGCTACAGAGCAGACACATGGGGCAAAAAGCGCTGTGGAGGGTGGCCTTCACGTTTTTCCAGGGCACTGTGTCGAAGCCTTACCTGGGCTTTGGAGCCTAGGCACTGTGGCCCTCTTTCACTGACTTTCCAGGGTATCACTTCCCAGCCCCCTTGTGATTTTCAGCCAGATGCAGCCTTGCAGGGTCTCTTCCTTAGAGTCAAAAAAAGAGTAGCCCAAGGGACTGCTTATTCAGTCTTCCCTGGTGCAAGAGGTGTTTTTGGCTGTGAAAGACGCCAGAAGAACAAATGGCTCTGCTCCCAGGCCTCAGTTTCCCAGTCAGAACAGACCTAGTCTCCAGAGCTCTCTGCTACAGAGCAGGACATGGGGAAAATAGCTCTGAGGAGGGTTCCTTCAGGCGTCCAAGGCACTTGGGGAAGCCCTACCCTGGGCTTTGGAGCTAGGCACTGTGGCCTCTTTCACTGACTTTTCCAGGTATCACTTCCCCTGCCCCTTGTGATTTTCAGCCAGATGCAGCCTTGCAGGGTCTCTTCCTTAGAGTCAAAAAAGGTAGCCCAAGGGACTGCTTATTCAGTCTTCCCTGGTGCAAAGAGGTGTTTTGGCTGTGAAGACGCCTCCAGAACAATGGCTCTGCTCCCAGGGCCTCAGTTTCCCAGTCAGAACAGACCTAGTCTCCAGAGCTCTCTGCTACAGAGCAGACATGGGCGAAAATAGCTGTGAGGAGGGTGCCTTCACGTTCCCATGGTCTTGTCGAAGCCTCTACCCTGGCTGTGCTGGAGGCCTAGGCACTGTGGCCTCTTTCACTGACTTTTCCAGGTATCACTTCCCAGCCCCTTGTGATTTTCAGCCAGATGCAGCCTTGCAGCAGGTCCTCTTTCCTTAGAGTCAAAAAAAGGTAGCCCAAGGGGACTGCTCTTATTCAGTCTTCCCCTGGTGCAAGAGGTGTTTTGGCTGTGAAGACGCCAGAACAATGGCTCTCTGCTCCCAGGGCCTCAGTTTCCCCCAGTCAGAACAGGACCTAGTCTCCAGAGCTCTCTGCTACAGAGCAGACATGGGGAAAAAAAGCGCTGAGGAGGGTTCCTTGAGGCACCTTCCAGGGCACTGTCGAAGCCTTACCTGGGTGCCTTTCTTTGGAGCCTAGGCACTGTGGCCTCTTTCACTGACTTTCCAGGTATCACTTCCCCAGCCCCCCTTGGTTGATTTTCAGCCAGATGCAAGCCTTGCAGGGTCTCTTCCTTTAGAGTCAAAAAAAGGTAGCCCAAAGGGACTGCTTATTCAGTCTTCCCTGGTGCAAGAGGTGTTTGGCTGTGAAGACGCCAGAAAACAATGGCTCTGGTGCTCTGCTCCAGGGCCTCAGTTTTCCCAGTCAGAACAGACCTAGTCTCCAGAGCTCTCTGCTACAGAGCAGCACATGGGGAAAAAGCGCTGTGGAGGGTGCCTTCACGTTTCCAGGGCACTGATCGAAGCCTTACGACCTGGGCTTTGGAGCCTAGGCACTGTGGCCTCTTTCACTGACTTTCCAGGTATCACTTCCCAGCCCCTTGTGATTTTCAGCCAGATGATGCAGCCTTGCAGGGTCTCTTCCTTAGAGTCAAAAAAAGGTAGCCCAAGGGACTGCTTATTCAGTCTTCCCTGGTGCAAAGAGGTGTTTGGCTGTGAAGACGCCAGAAGACAATGGCTTCTGCTCCCAGGGCCTCAGTTTCCCAGTCAGAAACAGACCTAGTCTCCAGAGCTCTTGCTACAGAGCAGAGCAACAAGGGAAAAAGCGCTGTGGAGGTGCAGGGTTCACGTTCCAGGGCACTGTCGAAGCCTTACAAACTGGCGCTTTGGAGCCTAGGCACTGTCTGGCTATCTTTCACTGACTTTCCAGGTAAACATCACTTCCCAGCCCCTTTGTGATTTTCAGCCAGATGCAGCCTTGCAGGGTCTCTTCCCTAGGAGTCAAAAAAGGTAGCCCAAGGGATGCCTGCTTATTCAGTCTTCCCTGGTGCAAGAGGTGTTTGGGCTGTGAAGACGCCAGAACAATGGCTCTGCTGCCCCAGGCCTCAGTTTCCCAGTCAGAACAGACCCTAGTCTCCAGAGCTCTCTGCTACAGAGCAGACATGGGGGAAATAGCTCTGAGGAGGGTTCCTTCAGGCTCCCTGCCTTGGGAAGCCCTAGCCTGGTGCTTTGGACCTAGGCACTGTGGGCCTCTTTCACTGACTGTCACTTCCAGGTATCACTTCCCCAGCCCCTTGTGATTTTCAGCCAGAGATGCAGCTTGCAGGGTCTCTTCCTTAGAGTCAAAAAAGTGTAGCCCAAGTGGACTGCTTATTCAGTCTTCCCTGGTGCAAGAGGTTTTTGGCTGTGAAGACGCCAGAAACAATTGGCTCTGCTCCCAGGGCCTCAGTTTCCCAGTCAGAACAGACCTAGTCTCCAGAGCTCTCTGCTACAGAGAGCAGACATGGGGAAAAAGCGCTGTGGAGGGTGCCTTCACGTTCCAGGGCACTGTCGAAGCCTTACCTGGGCTTTGGAGCCTAGGCACTGTGGCCTCTTTCACTGACTTTCCAGGTATCACTTCCCAGCCCCTTGTGATTTTCAGCCAGATGCAGCCTTGCAGGGTCTCTTCCTTAGAGTCAAAAAAAGGTAGCCCAGGGGACTGCTTATTCAGTCTTCCCTGGTGCAAGAGAGGTGTTTTGGCTGTGAAGACGCCAGAACAATGGCTCTGCTCCCAGGGCCCTCAGTTTCCCAGTCAGAACAGACCTAGTCTCCAGAGCTCTCTCTGCTACAGAGCAGACATGGGGAAATAGCTCTGTGGGAGGGTGCCTTGACGTTCCCTGGGCACTGTCGAAGCCCTACCTGGGCTGAGCCTAGGCACTGTGGCCTCTTTTCACTGACTTTCCAGGTATCACTTCCCAGCCCCTTGTGATTTTCAGCCAGATGCAGCCTTGCAGGGTCTCTTCCTTAGAGTCAAAAAAGGTAGCCCAAGGGACTGCTTATTCAGTCTTCCCTGGTGCAAGAGGTGTGTTGGCTGTGAAGACGCCAGAACAATGGCTCTGCTCCCAGGGCCTCAGTTTCCCAGTCAGAAAAGACCTAGTCTCCAGAGCTCTCTGCTACTACAGAGCAGACATGGGGAAAATAGCGCTGTGGAGGGTGCCTTCACGTTCCCTGGCACTGGGGAAGCCTTACCTGGGCGTGCTTTGGAGCCTAGGCACTGTGGGCCTCTTTCACTGACTTTCCAGGTATCACTTCCCAGCCCCTTGTGATTTTCAGCCAGATGCAGCCTTGCAGGGTCTCTTCCTTAGAGTCAAAAAAGGTAGCCCAAGGGGACTGCTTATTCAGTCTTCCCTGGTGCAAGAGGTGTTTGGCTGTGAAGACGCCAGAAACAAATGGCTCTGCTCCCAGGGCCTCAGTTTTCCCAGTCAGAACAGACCTAGTCTCCAGAGCTCTCTGCTACAGAGCAGACATGGGGAAAAAGCGCTTGTGGAGGGTGCCTTGACGTTCCAGGGCACTGTCGAAGGGCTTACCTGGGCTTTTGGAGCCTAGGCACTGGGCCTCTTTCACACTGACTTTCCAGGTATCACTTCCCAGCCCCTTGTGATTTTCAGCAGCCAGATGCTAGCCTTGCAGGGTCTCTTCCTTAGAGTCAAAAAAAGGTAGCCCAAGGGGACTGCTTATTCAGTCTTCTTCCTGGTGCAAGAGGTGTTTTGGCTGTGAAGACGCCAGAACAATGGCTCTGCTCCCCAGGGCCTCAGTTTCCCCAGTCAGAACAGACCTAGTCTCCAGAGCTCTCTGCTACAGAGCAGACATGGGAAAAAAGCGCTGTGGAGGGTGCCTTCACGTTTCCAGGGCTTGTCGAAGCCTTACCTGGGCTTTGGAGCCTAGGCACTGTGGCCTCTTTCACTGACTTTCCAGGTATCACTTCCCAGCCCCCTTGTGATTTTCAAATCCAGATGCAGCCTTGCAGGGTCTCTTCCTTAGAGTCAAAAAAGGTAGCCCAAGGGACTACTGCTTATTCAGTCTTCCCTGGTGCAAGAGGTGTTTGGCTGTGAAGACGCCAGAACACAATGGCTCTGCTCCCAGGGCCTCAGTTTTCCCAGTCAGAACAGACCTAGTCTCCAGAGCTCTCTGCTACAGAGCAGACATGGGGAAAAAGCGCTGTGGAGGGTGCCTTCACGTTCCAGGGCACTGTCGAAGCCTTACCTGGGCTTTGGAGCCTAGGCACTGTGGCCTCTTCACTGACTTTCCAGGTATCACTTCCCAGCCCCTTGTGATTTTTCAGCCAGATGCAGCATCCTTGCATGGGTCTTTCCCTTAGAGTCAAAAAAAGTGTAGCCCAAGGGACTGCTTATATTCAGTCTTCCCTGGTGCAAGAGGAGTGTTTGGGCGTGAAGACGCCAGAACAATGGCTCTCTGCTCCCAGGGCCTCAGTTTCCCAGTCAGAACAGACCTAGTCTCCAGAGCTCTCTGCTACAGAGCAGACAATGGGAAAAAGCGGCTGAGGAGGGTGCCTTCACGTTCCTCAGGCACTTGGGGAAGCGCCTTTACCTGGGCTTTGGAGGACCTAGGCACTGTGGCCTTCTTTCACTGACTTTCCAGGTATCACTTCCCAGCCCCTTGTGATTTTCAGCCAGAATGCAAGCCTTGCAGGGTCTCTCTTCCTTAGAGTCAAAAAAGTAGGAAGGGACTGCTTATTCAGTCTGTTTCCCTGGTGCAAAAGATGTGTTTGGGCTGTGAAGAAGAGCCAGAACAATGGCCTTCTGCTCCCAGGGGCCCACACAGTTTCCCAGTCAGAACAGACCTAGTCTCCAGAGCTCTCATCTAACACAGAGCAGACATGGGAAAAATACGCTCTGAGGAGGGTGCCTTGACGTTCTCCAGGGCACTGTCGAAGCCCTACCTGTGGGCTTTGGAGCCTAGGCACTGTGGCCTCTTGGGCACTTTCGACTGCTACTTTCCAGGTATCACTTCCCCAGCCCCTTGTGATTTTCACAGCCAGATGCAGCCTTGCAGGGTCTCTTCCTTAGAGTCAAAAAAGGTAGCCCCAAGGGTCTGCTTGTATTCTCAGGTCTTCCCTGGTGCAAGAGGTGTTTTTGGCTGTGAAGACGAGCAGAAACAATGGCTCTGCTCCCAGGGCCTCAGTTTCCCCAGTCAGAACAAGACCTATCTCCAGAGCTCTCTGCTACAGAGCAGACATGGGGAAAAATGCAGCTTGAGGAGGGTGCCTTCAGGTTCCCAGTAGCACTGGGGGAAAGCCCTTACCGGGGCTTTGGGGCCTAGGGCACTGTGTGCCTCTTTCACACTGACTTTCCAGGTATCACTTCTCCCAGCCCCTTGTGATTTTTCATCGCCAGATGCAAGCCTTGCATGCAGGGTCTCTTCCTTAGAGTCAAAAAAGGTAGCCCAAGGGACTGCTTATTCAGTCTTCCCTGGTGCAAGAGGTGTTTGGCTGTGAAGACGCCAGAACAATGGCTCTGCTCCCAGGGCCTCCAGTAGTCCCCCTCGCAGTCAGAACAGACCTAGTCTCCAGAGCTCTCTGTACAGAGGCAGACATGGGGAAAACAGCTCTGAGGAGGGTTACCTTGAGGCTCCCTGTCCTTGGGGTAAGCCCTACCCCGTGCTTGGGCTCTCCTAGGCATCTGTGGCCTCCTTTCACTGACTTTCCAGGTATCACTTCCCAGCCTCCTTGTGATTGTTCAGCCCAGATGCAGCCTTGCAAGGTCTCTTCCTTAGAGTCACAAAAAGGTAGCCCAAGGGACACTTCAGTCTTATTCAGTCTTCCCTGGTGCAGGTGAGGTGTTTGGCTGTGAAGACGCCAGAACAATGGCTCTGCTCCCAGGGCACTCAGTTTCCCAGTCAGAACAGACCTAGTCTCCAGAGCTCTTCTGCTACAGAGCAGACATGGGTAAAAAATGAGCTCTTTCTGAGGGTGCCTTGACACTGTTCAGTGGCACTGTCGAAGCCTTACCTGGGGAGCTCGGGCAAGCCTAGGGCACACTGTGGCCTCTTTTCACTGACTTTCCAGTTATCACTTCCAGCCCCTTGTGATTTTCAGCCAATGATGCAGCCTTTGCAGGGTCCTCTTCCTTAGAGTCAAAAAAGGTAGCCTCAAGGGACTGCTTATTCAGTCTTCCCTGGTGCAAGAGGTGTTTTGGCTGTGAAGACACCAGAACAATGGCTCTGCTCTCCCAGGGCCTCAGTTTCCCAGTCAGAACCAGACCTAGTCTCCAGAGCTCTGATTCTGCTACAGAGCACTCATGGGGAAATAGCTCTGATGGAGGGTTCCTTGAGGTTCCCGTAAAGAGGGCACTCTGGGGAAGCCTATACCTGGCTTTGGAGCCTAGGCACTGTGGCCTCTTTCAACACTGACTTTCCACAGGTATCACTTCCCAGCCCCTTGTGATTTTCAGCCAGATGCAGCCTTGCAGGGTCTCTTCCTTAGAGTTCAAAAAAGGTAGCCAAGGGACTGCTTATTCTCTAGTCTTCCCCTGGTGCAAGAGGTGTTTGGCTGTGAAGACGCCAGAAACAATGGCTCTGCTCCCAGGGGCCTCAGTTTCCCAGTCAGAATCAGACCTAGTCTCCAGAGCTCTCTGCTACAGAGCAGACCTGGGGAAAAAGCGATGTGGAGGGTGTTCCTTGACGTTCCAGGGCACTGGAGAAGCCTTACCTGGGCTTTGGAGCCTAGGCACTGTGGCCTCTTTCTCACTGACTTTTCCAGGTATCACTTCCAGCCCCTTGTGATTTTTCAGCCAGATGCAGCCTTGCAGGGTCTCTTCCTTAGAGTCAAAAAAGGTAGCCCAAGGGACTTGCTTATTCAGTCTTTCCCTGTGCAAGAGGTGTTTGGGCTGTGAAGACTGCGCCAGAACAATGGCTCTCGGCTCTGCCCAGCCTCGACTCAGTTTTCCCAGATCAGAACAGACCTAGTCTCCAGAGCTCTCTGCTACAGAGCAAGACATGGGGAAAAAGTAGCTTGAGGAGGGTGCCTTCACGGCTCCCTGGAACTGTCGGAAGCCCCTACTACCGGGGTGCTTTGGAGCCTAGGGCACTGTGGCCTCTTTTCACTCTGACTTTCCAGGTATCACTTTCCCAGCCCCTTGTGATTTTCAAGCCAGATGCAGCCTGGGGTCTCTTCCTTAGAGTCAAAAAAGGGTAGCCCAAGGGACTGCTTATTCAGTCTTCCCTGGTGCAAGAGGTGTAGTGTTTGGCTGTGAAGAGACGCCAGAACAATGGCTCTGCTCCCAGGGCCTCAGTTTCCCAAGTCACAACAGACTAGTCTCCAGAGCTCTCTGCTACAGAGCAGTGGACATGGGGAAATAGCTCTGAGGAGGGTTCCTTGAGGCTGCCAGGCCTTGGGGAAGCCCTACCTGGCGCTTTGGGGCCTAGGCACTGTGTGGCCTCTTTCACTGACTTTCCAGGTATCACTTCCCAGCCCCTTGTGATTTTTCAGCCAGATGCAGCCTTGCAGCGGTCTCTTCTTAGAGTCAAAAAAGGTAGCCCAAGGGACTGCTTATTCAGTCTTCCCTGGTGCAAGAGGTGTTTGGCTTGTGAAGACGCCAGAACAATGGCTCTGCTCCCAGGGCCTCAGTTTCCCCAGTCAGAACAGACCTAGTCTCCAGAGCTCTCTGCTACAGAGCAGACATGGGGAAAATAGCTCTGAGGAGGGTCCTTGAGGCTCCCTGCTGCATGGGGAATGCCCTACCCAAATGGGGCTGGGGCCTAGGCACTGTGGCCTCTTTCACTGACTTTCCAGGTATCACTTCCCAGCCCCTTGTGATTTTCAGCCAGATGCAGCCTTGCAGGGTCTCTTCCTTAGAGATCAAAAAAAGGTAGCCCAAGGGACTGCTTATTCAGTCTTCCCTGGTGCAAGAGGTGTTTGGCTGTGAAGACGCCAGAACAATGGCTCTGCTTCCCAGGGCCTCAGTTTCCCAGTCAGAACAGACCTAGTCTCCAGAGCTCTCTGCTACAGAGCAGACATGGGGAAAAAGCGCTGTGAGGAGGGTGCCTTGAGGCTTCCAGCACTGTCGAAGCCCTACCCGGGCTTGGGTAGGCCTTAGGCACTGTGGCCTCTTTCACTGACTTCCCAGGTATCACTTCCCAGCCCCTTGTGATTTTTCAGCCAGATGCAGCCTTGCAGGGTCTCTTCCTTAGAGTCAAAAAAGGTAGCCCAAGGGACTGCTTATTTCAGTCTTTTTCCCTGGTGCAAGAGGTGAAATGCTTGAGGGAAGGCTGTGAAGACGCCATAGAACAATGGCTCTGCTCCCAGGGCCTCTCAGTTTCCCAGTCAGAACAGACCTAGTCTCCAGAGCTCTCTGCTACAGAGCAGACATGGGGAAAAAAGCGCTGTGGAGTGTGGCCTTCACGTTCCAGGGTCTCTTCCTTAGAGTCAAAAAAGGTAGCCCAAGGGACTGCTTATTCATCTTCCCTGGTGCAAGAGGTGTTTGGCTGTGAAGACGCCAGAACAATGGCTCTGCTCCCAGGGCCTCAGTTTCCCAGTCAGAACAGACCTAGTCTCCAGAGCTCTCTCTGCTACAGAGCAGACATGGGGAAAAAGCTCTGAGGAGGGTTCCCTTCACGCTCCCTGCCTTGTCGAAGCCTTACCCTGGGCTTTGGGAGCCTAGGCACTGTGGCCTCTTTCACTGACTTTCCAGGTATCACTTCCCAGCCCCTTGTGATTTTCAGCCAGATGCAGCCTTGCAGGGTCTCTTCCTTAGAGTCAAAAAAGGTAGCCCAAGGGACTGCTTATTCAGTCTTCCCTGGTGCAAGAGGTGTTTTTGGCTGTGAAGACGCCAGAACAATGGCTCTGCTCCCAGGGCCTCAGTTTCCCAGTCAGAACAGACCTAGTCTCCAGAGCTCTCTGCTACAGAGCAGACATGGGGAAATAGCTCTGAGGAGGGTTCCTTCACGTTCCCTGCACTTGGGGAAGCCCTTACCCGGGGCTTTGGAGCCTAGGCACTGTGGGCCTCTTTCACTGACTTTCCAGGTATCACTTCCCAGCCCCTTGTGATTTTCAGCCAGATGCAGCCTTGCAGGGTCTCTTCCTTAGAGTCAAAAAAGGTAGCCCAAGGGACTGCTTATTCAGTCTTCCCCCTGGTGCAAGAGGTGTTTTGGCTGTGAAGACGCCAGAACACAATGGCTCTGCTCCCAGGGCCTCAGTTTCCCAGTCAGAACAGACCTAGTCTCCAGAGCTCTCTGCTACAGAGCAGACATGGGGAAAAAGCTCTGAGGAGGGTGCCTTCACGTTCCAGGGCACTGTCTTGGGGAAGCCTTACCTGGGCTTTGGAGCCTAGGCACTGTGGCCTCTTTCACTGACTTTCCAGGTATCACTTCCCAGCCCCTTGTGATTTTCAGCCAGATGCAGCCTTGCAGGGTCTCTTCCTTTAGAGTCAAAAAAGGTAGCCCAAGGGACTGCTTATTCAGTCTTCCCTGGTGCAAGAGGTGTTTGGCTGTGAAGACGCCAGAACAATGGCTCTGCTCCCAGGGCCTCAGTTTCCCAGTCAGAACAGACCTAGTCTCCAGAGCTCTCTGCTACAGAGCAGACATGGGGAAAAAGCGCTGTGGAGGGTGCCTTCACGTTCCAGGGCACTGTCGAAGCCTACCTGGGCTTTGGGGCCTAGGCACTGTGGCCTCTTTCACTGACTTTCCAGGTATCACTTTCCCAGCCCCTTGTGATTTTCAGCCAGATGCAGCCTTGCAGGGTCTCTTCCTTAGAGTCAAAAAAGGTAGCCCAAGGGACTGCTTATTCAGTCTTCCCTGGTGCAAGAGGTGTTTGGCTGTGAAGACGCCAGAACAATGGCTCTGCTCCCAGGGCCTCAGTTTTCCCAGTCAGAACAGACCTAGTCTCCAGAGCTCTCTGCTACAGAGCAGACATGGGGAAAAAGCTCTGTGGAGGAGGGTGCCTTCACGTTCCCTGGCCTTGTCGAAGCCCTACCCCTGGGCTTTGGGAGCCTAGGCACTGTGGCCTCTTTCACTGACTTTCCAGGTATCACTTCCCAGCCCCTTGTGATTTTCAGCCAGATGCAGCCTTGCAGGGTCTCTTCCTTAGAGTCAAAAAAGGTAGCCCAAGGGACTGCTTATTCAGTCTTCCCTGGTGCAAGAGGTGTTTGGCTGTGAAGACGCCAGAACAATGGCTCTGCTCCCAGGGCCTCAGTTTCCCCAGTCAGAACAGACCTAGTCTCCAGAGCTCTCTGCTACAGAGAGCAGAGACATGGGGAAAAAAAAGCGCTGTGAGGAGGTTCCTTCACGTTCCCTGGCACTGTCGAAGCCCTTACCTGGGCTTTGGAGCCTAGGCACTGTGGCCTCTTTCACTGACTTTCCAGGTATCACTTCCCAGCCCCTTGTGATTTTCAGCCAGATGCAGCCTTGCAGGGTCTCTTCCTTAGAGTCAAAAAAGGTAGCCCAAGGGACTGCTTATTCAGTCTTCCCTGGTGCAAGAGGTGTTTTGGCTGTGAAGACGCCAGAACAATGGCTCTGCTCCCAGGGCCTCAGTTTCCCAGTCAGAACAGACCTAGTCTCCAGAGCTCTCTGCTACAGAGCAGACATGGGGAAATAAGCTCTGTGGAGGGTTCCTTCACGTTCCAGGGCACTGTCGAAGCCTTACCTGGGCTTTGGAGCCTAGGCACTGTGGCCTCTTTCTTTCACTGACTTTCCAGGTATCACTTCCCCAGCCCCTTGTGATTTTCAGCCAGATGCAGCCTTGCAGGGTCTCTTCCTTAGAGTCAAAAAAAGTAGCCCAAGGGACTGCTTATTCAGTCTTCCCTGGTGCAAGAGGTGTTTGGCTGTGAAGACGCCAGAACAATGGCTCTGCTCCCAGGGCCTCAGTTTCCCAGTCAGAACAGACCTAGTCTCCAGAGCTCTCTGCTACAGAGCAGAGACATGGGGAAAAGCGCTCTGAGGGAGGGTGCCTTCACGTTCCAGGGCACTGTCGAAGCCCTTACCTGGGCTTTGGAGCCTAGGCACTGTGGCCTCTTTTCACTGACTTTCCAGGTATCACTTCCCAGCCCCTTGTGATTTTCAGCCAGATGCAGCCTTGCAGGGTCTCTTCCTTAGAGTCAAAAAAAAGGTAGCCCAAGGGACTGCTTATTCAGTCTTCCCTGGTGCAAGAGGTGTTTTGGCTGTGAAGACGCCAGAACAATGGCTCTGCTCCCAGGGCCTCAGTTTTCCCAGTCAGAACAGACCTAGTCTCCAGAGCTCTCTGCTACAGAGCAGACATGGGGAAAATAGCTCTGAGGAGGGTTCCTTCACGTTCCAGGGCACTGGGAAGCCCTACCTGGGCTTTGGGCCTAGGCACTGTGGCCTCTTTCACTGACTTTCCAGGTATCACTTCCCAGCCCCTTGTGATTTTCAGCCAGATGCAGCCTTGCAGGGTCTCTTCCTTAGAGTCAAAAAAGGTAGCCCAAGGGACTGCTTATTCAGTCTTCCCTGGTGCAAGAGGTGTTTGGCTGTGAAGACGCCAGAACAATGGCTCTGCTCCCAGGGCCTCAGTTTCCCAGTCAGAACAGACCTAGTCTCCAGAGCTCTCTGCTACAGAGCAGACATGGGGGAAAAAAGCTCTGAGGAGGGTGCCTTCACGTTCCAGGGCACTGTCGAAGCCCTACCCGGGGGCTTTGGAGCCTAGGCACTGTGGCCTCTTTCACTGACTTTCCAGGTATCACTTCCCAGCCCCTTGTGATTTTCAGCCAGATGCAGCCTTGCAGGGTCTCTTCCTTAGAGTCAAAAAAGGTAGCCCAAGGGACTGCTTATTCAGTCTTCCCCTGGTGCAAGAGGTGTTTGGCTGTGAAGACGCCAGAACAATGGCTCTGCTCCCAGGGCCTCAGTTTCCCAGTCAGAACAGACCTAGTCTCCAGAGCTCTCTCTGCTACAGAGCAGACATGGGGAAAAAAAGCGCTGTGGGAGGTTTCTTCACGCTCCCTGCCACTGTCGAAGCCTTACCTGGGCTTTGGGAGCCTAGGCACTGTGGCCTCTTTCACTGACTTTCCAGGTATCACTTCCCAGCCCCTTGTGATTTTCAGCCAGATGCAGCCTTGCAGGGTCTCTTCCTTAGAGTCAAAAAAGGTAGCCCAAGGGATGCTTATTCAGTCTTCCCTGGTGCAAGAGGTGTTTGGCTGTGAAGACGCCAGAACAATCACTCTGCTCCCAGGGCCTCAGTTTTTCCCAGTCAGAACAGACCTAGTCTCCAGAGCTCTCTGCTACACAGAGCAGACATGGGGAAAAAGGTGGAGGGTGCCTTCACGTTCCAGTCAAAAAAAGGTAGCCCACCCGGGCTTTGGAGCCTAGGCACTGTGGCCTCTTTCACTGACTTTCCAGGTATCACTTTGGCTGTGTGTGACGCCAGCCAGAAGATGCAGCCTGGCAGGGTCTCTTCCTTAGAGTCAAAAAAGGTAGCCCAAGGGACTGCTTATTCAGTCTTCCCTGGTGCAAGAGGTGTTTGGCTGTGAAGACGCCAGAACAATGGCTCTGCTCCAGGGCCTCAGTTTCCCAGTCAGAAAAAGACCTAGTCTCCAGAGCTCTCTGCTACAGAGCAGACATGGGGGAAAAAGCTCTGTGGAGGGTTCCTTGACGCTCCCTGCCTTGGGGAAGCCTTACCTGGGCTTTGGGGCCTAGGCACTGTGGCCTCTTTCACTGACTTTCCAGGTATCACTTCCCAGCCCCTTGTGATTTTCAGCCAGATGCAGCCTTGCAGGGTCTCTTCCTTAGAGTCAAAAAAGGTAGCCCAAGGGACTGCTTATTCAGTCTTCCCTGGTGCAAGAGGTGTTTGGCTGTGAAGACGCCAGAACAATGGCTCTGCTCCCAGGGCCTCAGTTTCCCCAGTCAGAACAGACCTAGTCTCCAGAGCTCTCTGCTACAGAGCAGACATGGGGAAAAAGCTCTGAGGAGGGTTCCTTCACGAGGCCCCTGCACTGTCGAAGCCCTTACCTGGGCTTTGGAGCCTAGGCACTGTGGCCTCTTTCACTGACTTTCCAGGTATCACTTCCCAGCCCCTTGTGATTTTCAGCCAGATGCAGCCTTGCAGGGTCTCTTCCTTAGAGTCAAAAAAGGTAGCCCAAGGGACTGCTTATTCAGTCTTCCCTGGTGCAAGAGGTGTTTGGCTGTGAAGACGCCAGAACAATGGCTCTCTGCTCCCAGGGCCTCAGTTTTCCAGTCAGAACAGACCTAGTCTCCAGAGCTCTCTGCTACAGAGCAGACATGGGGAAAAAAGCGCTGTGGAGGGTGCCTTCACGTTCCAGGGCACTGTCGAAGCCTTACCTGGGCTTTGGAGCCTAGGCACTGTGGCCTCTTTCACTGACTTTCCAGGTATCACTTCCCAGCCCCTTGTGATTTTCAGCCAGATGCAGCCTTGCAGGGTCTCTTCCTTAGAGTCAAAAAAGGTAGCCCAAGGGACTGCTTATTCAGTCTTCCCTGGTGCAAGAGGTGTTTGGCTGTGAAGACGCCAGAACAATGGCTCTGCTCCCAGGGCCTCAGTTTCCCAGTCAGAACAGACCTAGTCTCCAGAGCTCTCTGCTACAGAGCAGACATGGGGAAAAAAGCTCTGAGGAGGGTTCCTTCAGGCTTCCAGGGCACTGGGGAAGCCCTACCCGGGGCTGGGGCCTAGGCACTGTGGCACTGTGGCCTCTTTTTCACTGACTTTCCAGGTATCACTTCCCAGCCCCCTTGTGATTTTCAGCCAGATGCAGCCTTGCAGGGTCTCTTCCTTAGAGTCAAAAAAGGTAGCCCAAGGGGACTGCTTATTCAGTCTTCCCTGGTGCAAGAGGTGTTTGGCTGTGAAGACGCCAGAACAATGGCTCTGCTCCCAGGGCCTCAGTTTCCCAGTCAGAACAGACCCTAGTCTCCAGAGCTCTCTGCTACAGAGCAGACATGGGGAAAAAGCTCTGTGGAGGGTGCCTTCACGTTCCAGGGCACTGTCGGGAAGCCCTACCCTGGGCTTTGGAGCCTAGGCACTGTGGCCTCTCTTTCACTGACTTTCCAGGTATCACTTCCCAGCCCCTTGTGATTTTCAGCCAGATGCAGCCTTGCAGGGTCTCTTCCTTAGAGTCAAAAAAGGTAGCCCAAGGGACTGCTTATTCAGTCTTCCCTGGTGCAAGAGGTGTTTGGCTGTGAAGACGCCAGAACAATGGCTCTGCTCCCAGGGCCTCAGTTTCCCAGTCAGAACAGACCTAGTCTCCAGAGCTCTCTGCTACAGAGCAGACATGGGGAAAAAGCTCTGTGGAGGGTGCCTTCACGCTCCCTGGCACTGTCGAAGCCTTACCTGGGCTTTGGAGCCTAGGCACTGTGGCCTCTTTCACTGACTTTCCAGGTATCACTTCCCAGCCCCTTGTGATTTTTCAGCCAGATGCAGCCTTGCAGGGTCTCTTCCTTAGAGTCAAAAAAGGTAGCCCAAGGGACTGCTTATTCAGTCTTCCCTGGTGCAAGAGGTGTTTGGCTGTGAAGACGCCAGAACAATGGCTCTGCTCCCAGGGCCTCAGTTTCCCAGTCAGAACAGACCTAGTCTCCAGAGCTCTCTGCTACAGAGCAGACATGGGGAAAAAGCGCTGTGGAGGTTCCTTCTTTCCCTCCCTGCCTTGGGGAAGCACTGTCGAAGCCTTACCTGGGCTTTGGGAGCCTAGGCACTGTGGCCTCTTTCACTGACTTTCCAGGT
Source organism: Okapia johnstoni (assembly GCA_024291935.2). Lineage (NCBI taxonomy): Eukaryota > Metazoa > Chordata > Mammalia > Artiodactyla > Giraffidae > Okapia > Okapia johnstoni. Next base: position 28,681 of record JAGTYA010000145.1, on the reverse strand, counting down.
ATCACTTCCCAGCCCCTTGTGATTTTCAGCCAGATGCAGCCTTGCAGGGTCTCTTCCTTAGAGTCAAAAAAGGTAGCCCAAGGGACTGCTTATTCAGTCTTCCCTGGTGCAAGAGGTGTTTGGCTGTGAAGACGCCAGAACAATGGCTCTGCTCCCAGGGCCTCAGTTTCCCAGTCAGAACAGACCTAGTCTCCAGAGCTCTCTGCTACAGAGCAGACATGGGGAAAAAAGCTCTGAGGAGGGTGCCTTCACGTTCCCTGCACTGTCGAAGCCCTACCCGGGGCTTTGGAGCCTAGGCACTGTGGCCTCTTTCACTGACTTTCCAGGTATCACTTCCCAGCCCCTTGTGATTTTCAGCCAGATGCAGCCTTGCAGGGTCTCTTCCTTAGAGTCAAAAAAGGTAGCCCAAGGGACTGCTTATTCAGTCTTCCCTGGTGCAAGAGGTGTTTGGCTGTGAAGACGCCAGAACAATGGCTCTGCTCCCAGGGCCTCAGTTTCCCAGTCAGAACAGACCTAGTCTCCAGAGCTCTCTGCTACAGAGCAGACATGGGGAAAAAGCTCTGTGGAGGGTGCCTTCACGTCCAGGGCACTGTCGAAAGCCTTACCCGGGCTTTGGGCCTAGGCACTGTGGCCTCTTTCACTGACTTTCCAGGTATCACTTCCCAGCCCCTTGTGATTTTCAGCCAGATGCAGCCTTGCAGGGTCTCTTCCTTAGAGTCAAAAAAAAAGGTAGCCCAAGGGACTGCTTATTCAGTCTTCCCTGGTGCAAGAGGTGTTTTTGCTGTGAAGACGCCAGAACAATGGCTCTGCTCCCAGGGCCTCAGTTTCCCAGTCAGAACAGACCTAGTCTCCAGAGCTCTCTGCTACAGAGCAGACATGGGGAAAAAGCTCTGAGGAGGGTGCCTTCAGGTTCCCTGGCACTGTCGAAGCCTTACCCGGGGCTTTGGGGCCCTAGGCACTGTGGCCTCTTTCACTGACTTTCCAGGTATCACTTCCCAGCCCCTTGTGATTTTCAGCCAGATGCAGCCTTGCAGGGTCTCTTCCTTAGAGTCAAAAAAGGTAGCCCAAGGGACTGCTTATTCAGTCTTCCCTGGTGCAAGAGGTGTTTGGCTGTGAAGACGCCAGAAACAATGGCTCTGCTCCCAGGGCCTCAGTTTCCCAGTCAGAACAGACCTAGTCTCCAGAGCTCTCTGCTACAGAGCAGACATGGGGAAAAAGCGCTGTGGAGGGTGCCTTCACGTTCCCAGGGCACTGTCGAAGCCTTACCTGGGCTTTGGAGCCTAGGCACTGTGGCCTCTTTCACTGACTTTCCAGGTATCACTTCCCAGCCCCTTGTGATTTTCAGCCAGATGCAGCCTTGCAGGGTCTCTTCCTTAGAGTCAAAAAAGGTAGCCCAAGGGGACTGCTTATTCAGTCTTCCCTGGTGCAAGAGGTGTTTTGCTGTGAAGACGCCAGAACAATGGCTCTGCTCCCAGGGCCTCAGTTTCCCAGTCAGAACAGACCTAGTCTCCAGAGCTCTCTGCTACAGAGCAGACATGGGGAAAAAGCTCTGAGGAGGGTGCCTTCACGTTCCAGGGCACTGTCGAAGCCTTACCTGGGCTTTGGAGCCTAGGCACTGTGGCCTCTTTCACTGACTTTCCAGGTATCACTTCCCAGCCCCTTGTGATTTTTCAGCCAGATGCAGCCTTGCAGGGTCTCTTCCTTTAGAGTCAAAAAAGGTAGCCCAAGGGACTGCTTATTCAGTCTTCCCTGGTGCAAGAGGTGTTTGGCTGTGAAGACGCCAGAACAATGGCTCTGCTCCCAGGGCCTCAGTTTCCCAGTCAGAACAGACCTAGTCTCCAGAGCTCTCTGCTGCTACAGAGCAGACATGGGGAAATAAAGCTCTGTGGAGGGTTGCCTTCACGTTCCCTGGGCACTGTCGAAGCCTTACCTGGGCTTTGGAGCCTAGGCACTGTGGCCTCTTTCACTGACTTTCCAGGTATCACTTCCCAGCCCCTTGTGATTTTCAGCCAGATGCAGCCTTGCAGGGTCTCTTCCTTAGAGTCAAAAAAGGTAGCCCAAGGGACTGCTTATTCAGTCTTCCCTGGCAAGAGAGGTGTTTGGCTGTGAAGACGCCAGAACAATGGCTCTGCTCCCAGGGCCTCAGTTTCCCAGTCAGAACAGACCTAGTCTCCAGAGCTCTCTGCTACAGAGCAGACATGGGGAAAAAGCTCTGAGGAGGGTGCCTTCACGTTCCCCTGGCACTGTCGAAGCCTTACCTGGGCTTTGGAGCCTAGGCACTGTGGCCTCTTTCACTGACTTTCCAGGTATCACTTCCCAGCCCCTTGTGATTTTCAGCCAGATGCAGCCTTGCAGGGTCTCTTCCTTAGAGTCAAAAAAGGTAGCCCAAGGGACTGCTTATTCAGTCTTCCCTGGTGCAAGAGGTGTTTGGCTGTGTGAAGACGCCAGAACAATGGCTCTGCTCCCCCAGGGCCTCAGTTTCCCAGTCAGAACAGACCTAGTCTCCAGAGCTCTCTGCTACAGAGCAGAGCACATGGGGAAAAGCTCTGAGGAGGGTGCCTTCACGTTCCCTGCACTTGGGGAAGCCCTACCCGGGGCTTTGGAGCCTAGGCACTGTGGCCTCTTTCACTGACTTTCCAGGTATCACTTCCCCCAGCCCCTTGTGATTTTCAGCCAGATGCAGCCTTGCAGGGTCTCTTCCTTAGAGTCAAAAAAGGTAGCCCAAGGGACTGCTTATTCAGTCTTCCCTGGTGCAAGAGGTGTTTGGCTGTGAAGACGCCAGAACAATGGCTCTGCTCCCAGGGCCTCAGTTTCCCAGTCAGTCAGAACAGACCTAGTCTCCAGAGAGCTCTCTGCTACAGAGCAGACATGGGGGAAAAAGCGCTGTGGAGGGTGCCTTTGACGTTCCAGGGCACTGTCGAAGCCTTACCTGGGCTTTGGAGCCTAGGCACTGTGTGGCCTCTTTCACTGACTTTCCAGGTATCACTTCCCAGCCCCTTGTGATTTTCAGCCAGATGCAGCCTTGCAGGGTCTCTTCCTTAGAGTCAAAAAAAGGTAGCCCAAGGGACTGCTTATTCAGTCTTCCCTGGTGCAAGAGGTGTTTGGCTGTGTGAAGACGCCAGAACAATGGCTCTGCTCCCAGGGCCTCAGTTTCCCAGTCAGAACAGACCTAGTCTCCAGAGCTCTCTGCTACAGAGCAGACATGGGGAAAAAGCGCTGTGAGGAGGGTTCCCTTCACGTTCCCTGCACTGTCGAAGCCCTACCTGGGCTTTGGGGCCTAGGCACTGTGGCCTCTTTCACTGACTTTTTTCAGGTATCACTTCCCAGCCCCCCCTTGTGATTTTCAGCCAGATGCAGCCTTGCAGGGTCTCTTCCTTAGAGTCAAAAAAAAAAGGCCCAAGGGACTGCTTATTCAGTCTTCCCTGGTGCAAGAGGTGTTTGGCTGTGAAGACGCCAGAACAATGGCTCTGCTCCCAGGGCCTCAGTTTCCCAGTCAGAACAGACCTAGTCTCCAGAGCTCTCTCTGCTACAGAGCAGACATGGGGAAAAAGCTCTGAGGAGGGGGTGCCCTTGACGTTCCCTGCCTTGTCGAAGCCTTACCCGGGGCTTTGGGGCCTAGGCACTGTGGCCTCTTTCACTGACTTTCCAGGTATCACTTCCCAGCCCCTTGTGATTTTCAGCCAGATGCAGCCTTGCAGGGTCTCTTCCTTAGAGTCAAAAAAGGTAGCCCAAGGGACTGCTTATTCAGTCTTCCCTGGTGCAAGAGGTGTTTGGCTGTGTGTGAAGACGCCAGAACAATGGCTCTGCTCCCAGGGCCTCAGTTTCCCCAGTCAGAACAGACCTAGTCTCCAGAGCTCTCTGCTACAGAGCAGACATGGGGAAAAAAGCTCTGAGGAGGGTTTGCTTCAGGCTTCCAGGGCACTGTCGAAGCCCTACCTGGGCTTTGGAGCCTAGGCACTGTGGCCTCTTTCACTGACTTTCCAGGTATCACTTCCCAGCCCCTTGTGATTTTTTCAGCCAGATGCAGCCTTGCAGGGTCTCTTCCTTAGAGTCAAAAAAGGTAGCCCAAGGGACTGCTTATTCAGTCTTCCCTGGTGCAAGAGGTGTTTGGCTGTGAAGACGCCAGAACAATGGCTCTGCTCTCCCAGGGCCTCAGTTTCCCAGTCAGAACAGACCTAGTCTCCAGAGCTCTCTGCTACAGAGCAGACATGGGGAAAAAGCGCTGTGGAGGGTGCCTTCACGTTCCAGGGCACTGTCGAAGCCTTACCTGGGGGCTTTGGGCCTAGGCACTGTGGCCTCTTTCACTGACTTTTCCAGGTATCACTTCCCAGCCCCCAGCCCCTTGTGATTTTCAGCCAGATGCAGCCTTGCAGGGTCTCTTCCTTAGAGTCAAAAAAGGTAGCCCAAGGGACTGCTTATTCAGTCTTCCCTGGTGCAAGAGGTGTTTTTGGCTGTGAAGACGCCAGAACAATGGCTCTGCTCCCAGGGCCTCAGTTTCCCAGTCAGAGAACAGACCTAGTCTCCAGAGCTCTCTGCTACAGAGCAGACATGGGGGAAAAAGCTCTGAGGAGGGTGCCTTCACGTTCCAGGGCACTGTCGAAGCCTTACCCTGGGCTTTGGAGCCTAGGCACTGTGGCCTCTTTCACTGACTTTCCAGGTATCACTTCCCAGCCCCTTGTGATTTTCAGCCAGATGCAGCCTTGCAGGGTCTCTTCCTTAGAGTCAAAAAAGGTAGCCCAAGGGACTGCTTATTCAGTCTTCCCTGGTGCAAGAGGTGTTTGGCTGTGAAGACGCCAGAACAATGGCTCTGCTCCCAGGGCCCTCAGTTTCCCAGTCAGAACAGACCTAGTCTCCAGAGCTCTCTGCTACAGAGCAGACATGGGGAAAAAAGCTCTGAGGGCGGGGGTTCCTTCACGTTCCAGGGCACTGTCGAAGCCTTACCCTGGCTTTGGAGCCTAGGCACTGTGGCCTCTTTCACTGACTTTCCAGGTATCACTTCCCAGCCCCTTGTGATTTTTTTCAGCCAGATGCAGCCTTGCAGGGTCTCTTCCTTAGAGTCAAAAAAAGTAGTAGCCCAAGGGACTGCTTATTCAGTCTTCCCTGGTGCAAGAGGTGTTTGGCTGTGAAGACGCCAGAACAATGGCTCTGCTCCCAGGGCCTCAGTTTCCCAGTCAGAACAGACCTAGTCTCCAGAGCTCTCTGCTACAGAGCAGACATGGGGAAAAAGCTCTGTGGAGGGTGCCTTCACGTTCCCCCTGCCTTGTGTCGAAAGCCTTACCTGGGTTTGGGGGCCTAGGCACTGTGGCCTCTTTCACTGACTTTCCAGGTATCACTTCCCCAGCCCCTTGTGATTTTCAGCCAGATGCAGCCTTGCAGGGTCTCTCTCCTTAGAGTCAAAAAAAAAGGTAGCCCAAGGGACTGCTTATTCAGTCTTCCCTGGTGGTGCAAGAGGTGTTTGGCTGTGAAGACGCCAGAACAATGGCTCTGCTCCCAGGGCCTCAGTTTCCCAGTCAGAACAGACCTAGTCTCCAGAGCTCTCTGCTACAGAGCAGACATGGGGAAAAAGCTCTGAGAGGGTTCCTTCACGCTCCAGGGCACTGTCGAAGCCTTACCTGGGCTTTGGGCCTAGGCACTGTGGCCTCTTTCACTGACTTTCCAGGTATCACTTCCCAGCCCCCCCCTGATTTTCAGCCAGATGCAGCCTTGCAGGGTCTCTTCTTCCTTAGAGTCAAAAAAGGTAGCCCAAGGGACTGCTTATTCAGTCTTCCCTGGTGCAAGAGGTGTTTTGCTGTGAAGACGCCAGAACAATGGCTCTGCTCCCAGGGGGCCCTCAGTTTCCCAGTCAGAACAGAGACCTAGTCTCCAGAGCTCTCTGCTACAGAGCAGACATGGGGAAAAAGCTCTGAGGAGGGTGCCTTCACGTTCCAGCCCAGGCACTGTCGAAGCCTTACCTGGGCTTTGGGCCTAGGCACTGTGGGCCTCTTTCACTGACTTTCCAGGTATCACTTCCCAGCCCCTTGTGATTTTTCAGCCAGATGCAGCAGCCTTGCAGGGTCTCTCTCCTTAGAGTCAAAAAAAGTAGCCCAAGGACTGCTTATTCAGTCTTCCCCTGTGCAAGAGGTGTTTGGCTGTGAAGACGCCAGAAAATGGCTCTGCTCCCAGGGCCCTCAGTTTCCCAGTCAGAACAGACCTAGTCTCCAGAGCTCTCTGCTGCAGAGCAGACAGGGGGAAAAAGCGCTGTGGAGGGTTCCCTTCACGTTCCCTGCACTGTCGAAGCCTTACCTGGGCTGGGGCCTAGGCACACTGTGGCCTCTTTTCACTGACTTTCCAGGTATCACTTCCCAGCCCCTTGTGATTTTCAGCCAGATGCAGCCTTGCAGGGTCTCTTCCTTAGAGTCAAAAAAAAGTAGCCCCCAAGGGACTGCTTATTCAGTCTTCCCTGGTGCAAGAGGTGTTTTTGGCTGTGAAGACGCCAGAACAATGGCTCTGCTCCCAGGGCCTCAGTTTCCCAGTCAGAACAGACCTAGTCTCCAGAGCTCTCTGCTACAGAGCAGACATGGGGAAAAAAGCTCTGTGGAGGGTGCCTTTCACGTTCCCCTGGCACTGTCGAAGCCCTACCTGGGCTTTGGGCCTAGGCACTGTGGCCTCTTTCACTGACTTTCCAGGTATCACTTCCCAGCCCCTTGTGATTTTCAGCCAGATGCAGCAGCCCTTGCAGGGTCTCTTCCTTAGAGTCAAAAAAGGTAGCCCAAGGGACTGCTTATTCAGTCTTCCCCTGGTGCAAGAGGTGTTTTGCTGTGAAGAAGACGCAGAACAATGGCTCTGCTCCCAGGGCCTCAGTTTCAGAACAGACCTAGTCTCCAGAGCTCTCTGCTACAGAGAGCAGACATGGGGAAAAAGCTCTGAGGAGGGTGTTCTTCACGTTCCAGGGCACTGTCGAAGCCCTACCCTGGGGCTTTGGGGCCTAGGCACTGTGGCCTCTTTCACTGACTTTCCAGGTATCACTTCCCAGCCCCTTTGTGATTTTCAGCCAGATGCAGCCTTGCAGGGTCTCTTCCTTAGAGTCAAAAAAGGTAGCCCAAGGGACTGCTTATTCAGTCTTCCCTGGTGGTGCAAGAGGTGTTTTGCTGTGAAGACGCCAGAACAATGGCTCTGCTCCCAGGGGCCTCAGTTTCCCAGTCAGAACAGACCTAGTCCTCCAGAGCTCTCTGCTACAGAGCAGACATGGGGAAAAAGCGCTCTGAGGAGGGTTTCCTTCACGTTCCAGGGCACTGTCGAAGCCTTACCCGGGCTTTGGGGCCTAGGCACTGTGGCCTCTTTCACTGACTTTCCAGGTATCACTTCCCAGCCCCTTGTGATTTTCAGCCAGATGCAGCCTTGCAGGGTCTCTTCCTTAGAGTCAAAAAAGGTAGCCCAAGGGACTGCTTATTCAGTCTTCCCTGGTGCAAGAGGTGTTTGGCTGTGAAGACGCCAGAACAATGGCTCTGCTCCCAGGGCCTCAGTTTCCCAGTCAGAACAGACCTAGTCTCCAGAGCTCTCTGCTACAGAGCAGACATGGGGAAAAAAGCTCTGTGGAGGGGTTCCTTCACGTTCCCTGGCACTGTCGAAGCCTTACCTGGGCTTTGGGGCCTAGGCACTGTGGCCTCTTTCACTGACTTTCCAGGTAGCACTTCCCAGCCCCTTGTGATTTTCAGCCAGATGCAGCCTTGCAGGGTCTCTTCCTTAGAGTCAAAAAAGGTAGCCCAAGGGACTGCTTATTCAGTCTTCCCTGGTGCAAGAGGTGTTTGTTTGGCTGTGAAGACGCCAGAACAATGGCTCTGCTCCCAGGGCCTCAGTTTCCCAGTCAGAACAGACCTAGTCTCCAGAGCTCTCTGCTACAGAGCAGACACATGGGGAAAGCGCTGTGGAGGGTGGCCTTTCACGTTCCCTGGCACTGTCGAAGCCTTACCTGGGCTTTGGAGCCTAGGCACTGTGGCCTCTTTCACTGACTTTCCAGGTATCACTTCCCAGCCCCTTGTGATTTTCAGCCAGATGCAGCCTTGCAGGGTCTCTTCCTTAGAGTCAAAAAAGGTAGCCCAAGGGACTGCTTATTCAGTCTTCCCTGGTGCAAGAGGTGTTTGGCTGTGAAGACGCCAGAACACAATGGCTCTGCTCCCAGGGCCTCAGTTTCCCAGTCAGAACAGACCTAGTCTCCAGAGCTCTCTGCTACAGAGCAGACATGGGGAAAAGCGCTGAGGAGGGTTCCTTCACGTTCCAGGGCACTGTCGAAGCCTTACCTGGGCTTTGGGGCCTAGGCACTGTGGCCTCTTTCACTGACTTTCCAGGGTATCACTTCCCAGCCCCCCCTGATTTTTTCAGCCAGATGCAGCCTTGCAGGGTCTCTTCCTTAGAGTCAAAAAAAAGTAGCCCAAGGGACTGCTTATTCAGTCTTCCCTGGTGCAAGAGGTGTTTTTGGCTGTGAAGACGCCAGAACAATGGCTCTGCTCCCAGGGCCTCAGTTTCCCAGTCAGAACAGACCTAGTCTCCAGAGCTCTCTGCTACAGAGCAGACATGGGGAAAAAGCTCTGAGGAGGGTGGTGCCTTCACGTTCCAGGGCACTGTCGAAGCCTTACCTGGGCTTTGGAGCCTAGGCACTGTGGCCTCTTTCACTGACTTTCCAGGTATCACTTCCCAGCCCCCTTGTGATTTTCAGCCAGATGCAGCCTTGCAGGGTCTCTTCTCCTTAGAGTCAAAAAAAGGTAGCCCAAGGGACTGCTTATTCAGTCTTCCCTGGTGCAAGAGGTGTTTTGGCTGTGAAGACGCCAGAACAAATGGCTCTGCTCCCAGGGCCTCAGTTTCCCAGTCAGAACAGACCTAGTCTCCAGAGCTCTCTGCTACAGAGCAGACATGGGGAAAAAGCTCTGAGGAGGGTTCCTTCAGGTTCCCTGGCACTGTCGAAGCCCTACCTGGGCTTTGGGGGCCTAGGCACTGTGGCCTCTTTCACTGACTTGACTTCCAGGTATCACTTCCCAGCCCCTTGTGATTTTCAGCCAGATGCAGCCTTGCAGGGTCTCTTCCTTAGAGTCAAAAAAAGGTAGCCCAAGGGACTGCTTATTCAGTCTTCCCTGGTGCAAGAGGTGTTTTTGGCTGTGAAAGACGCCAGAAACAATGGCTCTGCTCCCAGGGCCTCTCAGTTTCCCAGTCAGAACAGACCTAGTCTCCAGAGCTCTCTGCTACAGAGCAGACATGGGGAAAAAGCTCTGAGGAGGGTGCCTTCACGTTCCCTGCCTTGTCGAAGCCTTACCTGGGCTTTGGAGCCTAGGCACTGTGGCCTCTTTCACTGACTTTCCAGGTATCACTTCCCAGCCCCTTGTGATTTTCAGCCAGATGCAGCAGCCTTGCAGGGTCTCTTCCTTAGAGTCAAAAAAGGTAGCCCAAGGGACTGCTTATTCAGTCTTCCCTGGTGCAAGAGGTGTTTGGCTGTGAAGACGCCAGAACAATGGCTCTGCTCCCAGGGCCTCAGTTTTCCCAGTCAGAACAGACCTAGTCTCCAGAGCTCTCTGCTACAGAGCAGACATGGGGAAAAAGCGCTGTGGAGGGTTTCCTTGAGTTCCCTGGGCACTGGGAAGCCTTACCTGGGCTTTGGGGCCCTAGGCACTGTGGCCTCTTTCACTGACTTTCCAGGTATCACTTCCCAGCCCCTTGTGATTTTCAGCCAGATGCAGCCTTGCAGGGTCTCTTCCTTAGAGTCAAAAAAGGTAGCCCAAGGGACTGCTTATTCAGTCTTCCCTGGTGCAAGAGGTGTTTGGCTGTGAAGACGCCAGAACAATGGCTCTGCTCCCAGGGCCTCAGTTTTCCCAGTCAGAACAGACCTAGTCTCCAGAGCTCTCTGCTACAGAGCAGACATGGGGAAAAAGCTCTGAGGAGGGTTCCTTGAGGCTCCCTTCCAGGGGGACTGTCGAAGCCTTACCTGGGCTTTGGAGCCTAGGCACTGTGGGCCTCTTTCACTGACTGACTTTCCAGGTATCACTTCCCAGCCCCTTGTGATTTTCAGCCAGATGCAGCCTTGCAGGGTCTCTTCCTTAGAGTCAAAAAAAGTAGCCCAAGGGACTGCTTATTCAGTCTTCCCTGGTGCAAGAGGTGTTTTGCTGTGAAGACGCCAGAACAATGGCTCTGCTCCCAGGGCCTCAGTTTCCCAGTCAGAACAGACCTAGTCTCCAGAGCTCTCTGCTACAGAGCAGACATGGGGAAAAAGCTCTGTGGAGGGTTCCTTGACGTTCCCTGGGCACTGGGGAAGCCCCCTACCCGGGTGCTGGGAGCCTAGGCACTGTGGCCTCTCTTTCACACTGACTTTCCAGGTATCACTTCCCAGCCCCTTGTGATTTTCAGCCAGATGCAGCCTTGCAGGGTCTCTTCCTTAGAGTCAAAAAAGGTAGCCCAAGGGACTGCTTATTCAGTCTTCCCCTGGTGCAAGAGGTGTTTGGCTGTGAATAGTCTCCAGAGCTCTCTGCTACAGAGCAGACATGGGGAAAAAGCGCTGAGGAGGGTGCCTTCACGTTCCCAGGCACTGTCGAAGCCCTACCCGGGCTTTGGAGCCTAGGCACTGTGGCCTCTTTCACTGACTTTCCAGGTATCACTTCCCAGCCCCTTGTGATTTTCAGCCAGATGCAGCCTTGCAGGGTCTCTTCCTTAGAGTCAAAAAAAGGTAGCCCAAGGGACTGCTTATTCAGTCTTCCCTGGTGCAAGAGGTGTTTGGCTGTGAAGACGCCAGAACAATGGCTCTGCTCCCAGGGCCTCAGTTTCCCAGTCAGAACAGACCTAGTCTCCAGAGCTCTCTGCTACAGAGCAGACATGGGGAAATAGCGCTGAGGAGGGTGCCTTCACGTTCCCTGCCACTGTCGAAGCCTTACCCGGGCTTTGGAGAGCCTAGGCACTGTGGCCTCTTTCACTGACTTTCCAGGTATCACTTCCCAGCCCCTTGTGATTTTCAGCCAGATGCAGCCTTGCAGGGTCTCTTCCTTAGAGTCAAAAAAGGTAGCCCAAGGGACTGCTTATTCTCTTCTTCCCTGGTGCAAGAGGTGTTTTGGCTGTGAAGTGGCCAGAACAAATGGCTCTGCTCCCAGGGCCTCAGTTTCCCAGTCAGAACAGACCTAGTCTCCAGAGCTCTCTGCTAGCAGAGCAGACATGGGGAAAAGCTCTGTGGAGGGTCTCTTCACCTTAGAGTCCTGGAAAGCCTTACCTGGGCTTTGGAGCCTAGGCACTGTGCCTCTTTCACTGACTTTCCAGGTATCACTTCCCAGCCCCCTTGTGAGATTTTTCAGCCAGATGCAGCCTTGCAGGGTCTCTTCCTTAGAACAAAAAAGGTAGCCCAAGCTCTGCTTATTCAGTCTTCCCTGGTGCAAGAGGTGTTTGGCTGTGAAGACGCAGAAACAATGGCTCTAGCTCCCCAGAGCCTCTCAGTTTCCCAGTCAGAACAGACCTAGTCTCCAGAGCTCTCTGCTACAGAGCAGACATGGGGAAAAAGCTCTGTGGAGGGTGCCTTCACTTCCAGGGCACTGTCGGTGCCTTACCTGGGCTTTGGGGCCTAGGCACTGTGGCCTCTTTCACTGACTGACTTTCCAGGTATCACTTCCCAGCCCCTTGTGATTTTCAGCCAGATGCAGCCTTGCAGGGTCTCTTCCTTAGAGTCAAAAAAGGTAGCCCAAGGGACTGCTTATTCAGTCTTCCTGGTGCAAGAGGTGTTTGGGCTGTGAAGACGCCAGAACAATGGCTCTGCTCCCAGGGCCCTCAGTTTCCCAGTCAGAACAGACCTAGTCTCCAGAGCTCTCTGCTACAGAGCAGACATGGGGAAAAAGCGCTGAGGAGGGTTTCCTTTCAGGTTCCCTGCACTGTCGAAGCCCTTACCCTGGGCTTTGGAGCCTAGGCACTGTGGCCTCTTTCACTGACTTTCCAGGTATCACTTCCCAGCCCCTTGTGATTTTCAGCCCAGATGCAGCCTTGCAGGGTCTCTTCCTTAGAGTCAAAAAAGGTAGCCCAAGGGACTGCTTATTCAGTCTTCCCTGGTGCAAGAGGTGTTTGGCTGTGAAGACGCCAGAACAATGGCTCTGCTCCCAGGGCCTCAGTTTCCCAGTCAGAACAGACCTAGTCTCCAGAGCTCTCTGCTACAGAGCAGACATGGGGAAAAAAGCGCTGAGAGGAGGGTGCCTTCACGTTCCCAGGGCACTGGTCGAAGCCTACCTGGGCTTTGGAGCCTAGGCACTGTGGCCTCTTTTTGACTGACTTTCCAGGTATCACTTCCCAGCCCTTGTGATTTTCAGCCAGATGCAGCCTTGCAGGGTCTCTTCCTTAGAGTCAAAAAAGGTAGCCCAAGGGACTGCTTATTCAGTCTTCCCTGGTGCAAGAGGTGTTTTTGGCTGTGAAGACGCCAGAACAATGGCTCTGCTCCCAGGGCCTCAGTTTCCCAGTCAGAACAGACCTAGTCTCCAGAGCTCTCTGCTACAGAGCAGACATGGGGAAAAAAAGCGCTGAGGAGGGTGCCTTCACGTTCCAGGCACTGTCGAAGCCTTACCTGGGCTTTGGAGCCTAGGCACTGTGGCCTCTTTCACTGACTTTCCAGGTATCACTTCCCAGCCCCTTGTGATTTTCAGCCAGATGCAGCCTTGCAGGGTCTCTTCCCTTAGAGTCAAAAAAGGTAGCCCAAGGGACTGCTTTATTCAGTCTTCCCTGGTGCAAGAGGTGTTTGGCTGTGAAGACGCCAGAACAATGGCTCTGCTCCCAGGGCCTCAGTTTCCCCAGTCAGAACAGACCTAGTCTCCAGAGCTCTCTGCTACAGAGCAGACATGGGGAAAAAGCTCTGAGGAGGGTGCCTTCACGTTCCAGGGCACTGTCGAAGCCCTTACCGGGTGCTTTGGAGCCTAGGCACTGTGGCCTTTCTTTCACTGACTTTCCAGGTATCACTTCCCAGCCCCTTGTGATTTTCAGCCAGATGCAGCCTTGCAGGGTCTCTTCCTTAGAGTCAAAAAAGGTAGCCCAAGGGGACTGCTTATTCAGTCTTCCCTGGTGCAAGAGGTGTTTGGCTGTGAAGACGCCAGAACAATGGCTCTGCTCCCAGGGCCCTCAGTTTCCCCAGTCAGAACAGACCTAGTCTCCAGAGCTCTCTGCTACAGAGCAGACATGGGGAAAAAGCGCTGTGGAGGTGTGCCTTCACGTTCCAGGCACTGTCGAAGCCTTACCTGGGCTTTGGAGCCTAGGCACTGTGGCCTCTTTCACTGACTTTCCAGGTATCACTTCCCAGCCCCTTGTGATTTTCAGCCAGATGCAGCCTTGCAGGGTCTCTTCCTTAGAGTCAAAAAAAGTAGCCCAAGGGACTGCTTATTCAGTCTTCCCTGGTGCAAGAGGTGTTTGGCTGTGAAGACGCCAGAACAATGGCTCTGCTCCCAGGGCCTCAGTTTCCCCAGTCAGAACAGACCTAGTCTCCAGAGCTCTCTGCTACAGAGCAGACATGGGGAAAAAGCGCTGCTGGGAGGGTGCCTTCACGTTCCAGGGCACTGTCGAAGCCTTACCTGGGCTTTGGGGAGCCTAGGCACTGTGGCCTCTTTTCACTGACTTTCCAGGTCCAGCCCCTTGTGATTTTCCAGCCCAGATGCAGCCTTGCAGGGTCTCCCTTCCTTAGAGTCAAAAAAGGTAGCCCAAGGGGACTGCTTATTCAGTCTTCACCTGGTGCAAGAGGTGTTTGGCTGTGAAGACGCCAGAACAATGGCTCTGCTCCCAGGGCCTCAGTTTCCCAGTCAGAAACAGACCTAGTCTCCAGAGCTCTCTGCTACAGAGCAGACAATGGGGAAATAGCTCTGAGGAGGGTTCCTTGAGGCTCCCAGTGCCTTGGGAAGCCCTACCCGGTGCTGCTGGGGCCCTAGGCACTGTGGATTCTTTCACTGACCATCCAGCGTAATCACTACCCATCCCCTTGTACATTTTCAGCCAGATGCAGCCTTGCAGGGTTCTCTTTCTTAGAGTCAAAAAAGCGTAGCCCAACGGGGACTGCTTATTCAGTCTTCCCTGGGTGCAAGAAGGTGTTTTTGGCTGTGAAGAACGCCAGAACAAATGGCTTCTGCTCCCAGGGCCTCTCAGTTTCCCAGTCAGAACAGAACCTAGTCTTCCAGAGCTCTCTGCTACAGAGCAGACATGGGGAAAAAGCGCTGTGGAGGGTGCCTTCACGTTCCAGGGCACTGGTCGAAAGCCTTACCTGGGGGCTTGGAGCCTAGGCACTGTGAGCCTCTTTCACATGAACTTTTCCAGGTATCACTACCACTCCCAGCCCCTTTGTGGATTTTTTCAGGCCAGCAGATGCAGCCTTGTCAGGGTCTCTTCCCTTAGAGTCAAAAAAAGGGTATTATATCCCAAGGGACTGCGTTATTCAGTCTTCTTCAGGCATGGTTGCATGCAAGAGATAGTGTTTGGCTGTGAAGACGCCAGAACAATGGCTCTGCTCCCAGGGCCCTCTACAGTTTCCCCGTGCATGAAACAGTACCTAGTCGCTCCCCAGAGCTCTTCCTGCTACAGAGCAGACATGGGGAAATAAGCTCTGATCGAGGGTTCCTTGAGGCTGTAGCTCCCTGACCTTTCGGAAAGCCCTCCACGGAGTGCTGGCAGTGCCTCAGGGCACTGCGCGTGCCCCTCTTTCACTGACTATCCAGTGATTATCAAAACCTACTCCCAGCCGGTCCCCGTTGTGAGATTTTTCAAACAGATGCAGCATTGCGTAGGGGTCTCTACTTACCTTCAGAGCTCCGAAAAAGTTAGCCCATGGGACTGCTTTATTCAATATCCCTCCCTGTGTGCAAGAGGTGGATTTGTCTCTGTGAAGACCGCCAGAAGCAATTGGCTCTGCGCTCCCAGAGGCCTCAGTTTCCCAGTCAGGAAAAGACCCTAGTCCTCCAGAGCTTCTCTGCTACAGAGCAGACATGGGATCAACAAGGCGCTGTGGAGGGTTGTCCCTCTCAGCGTCCCAGGGCACTTCGTCGAAGACTTACCTGGGCTTTGGAGCCTAGTGCACCTGTGGCCGCTCTTTTCACTGAGACTATTCCAGGTATCACTTTCCCTAGCCCCTTGTGTATCATTTTCAGCCAGATGCAGCCGTTGCAGGGTCTCTCTCTTCCCTTAGAGTCAAAAAAGGATAGCCCAAGGGACTGCTTATTCAAGTCTTCCCCTGGTGCAAGAGGTGTTTGGCAAACTGTGAAGATGCCAGAAACAATGGCTCTGCTCCCAGGCCCCTCAGTTTCCCAGTCAGAACAGACCTAGTCTCCAGAGCCTCTTCTGCTACAGAGCAGACATGGGGAAAACCAGCGCTGTGGTAGGGTGCCTTCCACGTTCCAATGGGCACTGTCGAAGCTTACCTTGGGCTCTTGGACCCTACCCACCCGGTAGCACTTGTGGCCTCTTTCAACTGACTTTCCAGGTATCACTTCCCAGCCCCCTTGTGATTTTTCAGCCAGCATGCACCTTGCAGGGTCCTCTTCCTTAGAGTCAAAAAAGGTAGCCCAAGGGACTGCTTATTCATTCTTCCCTGGTGCAAAGAGGTGTTTGGCTGTGAAAACGCGCAGAACACATTGGCTCTGCACCCCAGCGTCCTCAGTTTTGGCCTCAGTCAGAACAGTGACCATACTGTCTCCAGAGCTCTCTGGCTACAAGCATACATGGGGAGGAAATAGGCGCTCGAGAGAAGTTGCCAACCTTTAGGAGGCGCGTCCCTGCACTCGGGGAAGCCTACCCCGGGTTGCTGGAGCGCCTAGGCACTGTGGCCTCTTTCACTGACTAGGTATCCAGGTATCAACTGTACCCAGGCCCCGTTGTGGATTTTTCAGCCCAGATGCAGCCTTGCAGGGTCTCTTCCTTAGAGTCAAAAAAAGGACAGCCCAAGCGGGACTGCTTGCTTCATGCCAGGTCTTCCCTGGTGCAAGAGAGTGTGTTTGGCTGTGAAGACGCCAGAACAATTGGCTCTCCCACTCCCCAGAGTGCCTCAGTTTTCCCCAGTCAGAACCAGACCAAGTCTCCCAGAGCTCTCTGCTACAGAGCCAGAACCAATGATGGAGAAAACTAGAGCCCTGTGGAGGGGTCTCCTTCAAACGTCCCTCCTTAGTGGGCCCACTCTTGTACGAAGCTTTACCTGGTCCTTTGGATGCCTAGGCAACTGTGCGCCTCTTTCACTGACTTCCTCCAGGAACTCATCACTTACCTGCACACCTTTGTGACATTCCAGCCACGAGGCAGGCCTTGCAGGGTTCTCTAGCCTTAGAGTCAAAAAAGTTTTAGGTAAGCCCATAGGGACTGCTTATTCAAGCTCTTCCCTGGTGCAAGGGAGGTGTTTGGCGCCTGTGAAGACACGCCAGAACAATGGCTCTAGCTATCCCAGGGACCTCAGTTCCACAGTCAGTGTGCGCACACACCTAGTCCTCCAGAGCTCTCGATGCGCTACAGAGCAGACATAGGGAGAAGGAAAGCTCACTGTGGGACGCCGGTTTTGCCTTCAACCAGCATCCAGAGCCTCTGTATTTGATGAAAGCCTTACCTGCGCGCTGTCTCGGAGCCTAGGCACTGAGTGGTCCTCATTTTCGACATGACTTTACCAAGGTATCACTTCCCAGCCGAGCCCCTTGTGATTTTCAGCCAGATGCAGCCTTGGCAGAGTCTCTCCTTAGAGC
This sequence comes from Okapia johnstoni, assembly GCA_024291935.2. Classification (NCBI taxonomy): domain Eukaryota; kingdom Metazoa; phylum Chordata; class Mammalia; order Artiodactyla; family Giraffidae; genus Okapia; species Okapia johnstoni. Next base: position 12,005 of record JAGTYA010000145.1, on the reverse strand, counting down.
ACAACAAACGGTATGCCCAAAGGGACTGCTTAATTTGGTTTACAGTCGCTTTCCCTGGTGCACAGAGGTGTTTGGCTGTGAAGACGCCAGAACATCATGACATTTCTACTCCCAGAGCCCCGTCCTAGTTCTTCACCCCCACGCTCCAGAAACTGACCTAGGTCTGCGCAAGAGCTCTCAGCAACAGAGCAGACATGCGGAAAATTGCGCTCTGAGGAGGGATCCTTAGAGGCCTACCCCTTCCTTGGGGAATAACCCTACCTGGGGTGCTGGGGGCCTTCGGAACGGTGGCCCTCTTCAATTCACTACGACCTTCCAGGTAAATCACTTCCCCAGCCCCTGAGTTGCATTTTCACCGATACGCATCCTTGCAGGGTATCTTCCTCAGAGTCAAAAAAGTGTAGCCCAATTCGACTGCTAGCAATTCAAGTCTTCCCCTGGTGGCAAGAAGTGTACTTTGGGCGTGCTTGTAGAAGAACGCCAGAAACCCATGTACACTGAGCTCACTCCCAGGCCTCAGTTTCCCCAGTCAGAAGAGACCTAAGTCCCTCCAGAGCTCTCTGCCTACCACGAGCAGACACTGGGGAAATAGCTCAGAGGAGGTTTCCTTGACACGCTCCCTCGGCATTGGGGAAGCCCTACCCCATTGCTGGGGCGTAGGCACTGAAGCCCTCCTTTCACTGACTTTCGCAGGTAACACTTTCCAGCCCCTTGAGATTTTACAATGCCAGAAGGGCAAGCCTTGGCACAGGAGTCTCTTTCGCTTAGAGTCAAAAAAGGTAGCCCCCAAGGGATTGCTTATTTGATCTTATCCACTGGTGGATAGTAGGTGTTTGGCTGTGAAGACGCCAAAACAATGGCTCTGGCTCCCAGGGCCGTTCAGTTTCCATAGAAAACTATTAGGGGGAGCGGGGCGTCTGAACAACTTAGTCACCAGGACCGCTCTTCTGTTACAGAGCAGACATGGGGAAGGAAAGCCTTGTGGATGGGCTCACTGTCACGGTTCCGAGGCAATGTCTAACCTTTTCCTGGCTTTGTAGCAGCCTAGGCACGTGAAGGGCTCCTTATCAACTGCGCCCGTTTCCAGATATTCAATCAGTTGCTTGTAGCGCCAACTAAAAGTAAAATAGAGCATCACAAGCACAACTTTCCTTAGAGTGCATAAAATGGAGAACACAGAAACAAAACAAAGAATCACGGCCCCGCATGTTCAGAGAACGGCGGGGGGGAATACGGCGGGGGCGATGGGGTGCGTCCCGGGCCGTACTCATTTCGGGGTCAAAGAGGTGTAGTGCTGTGGGGCGGGGTCGGGGGGAGGGGTGGGGCATGGGGATCGGAGGGGAGAAAGATTCGGGCGGCGGGCTGCCCCATGGTCGTGATGGTAAGTGATGGGTAGCAAAGTGCTAGGGGACATGGGCAAGAGGGCCTCTTTCAACTGAGTGTCCACATGGTAACTCCGCACCTCATTGCGAAACCGTTATATCACGATCACCTAGCACCTAGTCTTCCGGAAGTCAATGCATGGTTGATTTAGACGAGTAAACATCTTCCTTGTCGCAAAAGGGTATTTGAGAGAGAGAAAGAAGACACACCGATTGATGAATAACGCGAACAATACGATCGCACAAGCTTACTACTACGACACCATAAATCACCGATGACGGCGTAAGCGAACATTGAAACCATATTATATGTCTTCTTATAGGAAGGCAACAGTAAAGGGACTGTTGAATACTTACCTAAAGGAGTATTTGAGCATGAATACAAGTGATATGTAGCTGGAATATATTTACAGGAACGCGAACTAGAAGTAGTAGTCTAGCCAAGTTGCACAATACCCACCACTTTCTGGGGTCTCTTCCTGCTGGACACATGTAGAGCATGGACGGACCAATCAGTCTGCCGCGGCCCCATTGTTGTGATCTTTCAACCCAAACAATGGCAGCCTGTTCCCAGAGCCCTCAGTTTTCCAACTCAAACAGACCTAGTCTCCTACGAAGCTCAAAAGGCTTCAAAGATCCGCTACAGAAAGAGGTAGGCACTTCTCAGGCATCGGACTTTGCACCCACCCACAAAGGAACTAACTAATATTTTTGACATTTAGCATACTGTTGAAGATTTCGGTACAACTCTTAACCAAGGGTTAACTTTCCCAGCCGGTATTTCGCTTTCACGGTTGTTGGGTTGGCTTAAATCAAGTTCTCATCGTATAGTGTGACTTGTTGGACTCAAGCTCTTTATTCAGCCTGCCCGGGCGCATCGAGGTTCGTATGGCTGTGATAGTACCCCGGAACAATCTTTCTTTCAGCTCGGCATGTAAGTCCTTTCCAGAAGGATGATGCCTAATTTATCCCCTCACGACTGACAGGGCATACCGTTAATAGCTAGAGCTTTGTCAAGGGGGGTCTCTGATTTCCACGAATTTTGGAAGTCATACGGTATTATTAATCCTACATTGCTAAAACCTCATTTCACTGACTTTCCAGTGAGTAGGCATTCCAATTTGCCTTAGATTTTACAAGTCGGCATAAGAAACAGTTGTACCTCCAGGGAAATTGTAAAATTATGGCTACCAACAAAGTACTGCCCTATAGATGTCACTTTCCTAGTCTTAGAGGAGTGAAACAGTGCTGTCCTCCAGCGCTTAACATCTGATACAGTCCCACGGACTTGGTTTCCCAGATTAGACTCTAGACTTCGTCCCACAAAGCCCTTTGCCCTTCTTTAACGTTCATCCTGTTGGGCGAACTCTCTGGAGGGTTGACCTTGAGCTGCCTTCCTTTGGGGAAACCCTAAAGCCCGTGATCCGGGGAAGCGGTAGGGGCCCCTACTACTGTGGCCCCCTTATCCTTGATCTGACTTATCAGGTAGCGATGCTTTCCAGTTCCCCTTGTGATTTTTCAAACCAAATGGAACATTGGCAGGCGTCTCTTCCTCGTAGAGTTCATAAAACTGTATTCGCCCGGGAGGCGGCAGCCTTCTGCTTATTGCAATCCTTCCCTGGTGCAAGAGCTAGCATGTTTGTCTGTTATGGTGCCAACAACTGTATGGCCAAATGATCCCAGGGCTCGCGTCTAGTTCTCCCTATTCAGAACAGACCTGGGTTCTCCAGAGCTCTCTGTGCAAGAGCAGTACATGAAATAGCACGAAAGGTTCCTTATCTCCCTCCTTGGGTGGCACTCACCGTTGCAGCCGTCGCAATTAGTGGTCTTTCACTGAGCTATTCCATATCACTAGGCAACATGGGGTGAATTTTACCCGGACAGATAAAACATTGCAGTCTTAGTCGTAAGCAACAAAGTGTGCGAAAAAGACTGCGTATTCGATTTTCCCCCGGGTGCACGATTTTGAGTGAAGACCCAGAACATTGCTCTATCTTCCCAGCCTCAGACCCATCAAAAGTTGTTTGCTCCACCAAAGGAACTACAAGAACATGGCACAACTCTAATGGCTTTATTCCTGGCCTGCCCTGGTGACCATGCCAGATGTGTGGCCTACACTGTTTAAGTTCCACTGACTTTGCCATAATCTGCTACCAGAGCGGTTGTGTTTCCAGCCAGTGAGAATGACGGTCCCTTGTTAGTGAGGTCAAAAAGAGCCAAGGCTGCGTTTTAGAAGCTTCCCGCGTGCAAGGTGATTAGCTATGACGCCAGGTGGTCTCTGTCTTGCAGGGTAAGACGGCCAGTCAAAGAACCTAGCCCAGAAACTCTCTGCTGCGGGACAACAGAAAGCCGCTAGTGAACTCCCTTGTCCGTTCCACACTCCCGAAGCCTTACCATGCTTTTACCTAGGCACTGTTGCCCCTGTAAATGACTTTCCTAGGTTCACTTCCCCCCAGTATTTACGAGCCAATGCACCCTGCAGGTCTTTTCCTATACAGTCATAAAAGGTAGCCCAAAGGCAGCAGTCCTTATTCACCCTTCACTGTTGCAAGAAGGTAGTGTTTGTCTGTTTGATGAAGCCACACTCAACCCCTCTGTGTCAGAGAGGCCTCAGTTTACTGACCAGAAAAAAGCAAACTACTAATCTCCAGAGCTCTCTGCTACACTGAGCATACAGGACATGGTGCAAATCATTAGCTCTGTGGAGGCGTTACCTCCTCATCGCCTGTCTAGGGGAAAAGACCTTTACCTGGGCAGGTGGAGCCTATGGCACTGTTACCTCTTCCACTGACTTTCCAGGTAAGCACTTCCCAGCACCCTTGTGATTTTCATGCCACAAGACAATCTTCCAGTGTGATCGGTAGATACCTTTATGGGTAAAAAATGGTACCCCAAGGTGATGTCTTATTAAGTTTTCCCTGGTGGGTGCATAGAGATGTTTGTCTGTGGCGAGTGCCAGCAGCACATGCTCTGTTCCGAGGGCCTCAGTTTACAGCAGAAACAAACAAGATGTATTTATCCAAGAGCCCGTCTGATACAGAGACATACATGGTAAAATAGCTTCTGAGGAGTGTTCCTTGCTGCGAGGCTCCCCATTGGGGGTTGGTCCTAATCCTAAGCAGGGGGTTGGGGCATAAGCAACTGTGGCCTCTTTAGACTGATATCCAGGTGGGACTTTCCCAGGCCCCTTCTGACTTTCACCCAAAGGCACCTTGGCAGTCTCTGACCTAGAGTCATAAAAAGGGGGGGGTAAGCCCAAGGGACCATGCCTTACTTCAGGCTTCTCTGGTTCAAAGAGGTGTTTCCGTGTCTATTAAGTAGGGCCTACAATGGGTCAGCTCCCAGGGGGGGGGGGGTTTCCCAGATCAGAACAGACCTTAGATCTGCAGCTCTCTGCTGCAGAGCAGAGACATTGGAGGCAAAATAGCAGTGCAGGAGTGTTCTAAGAAAGGTTTACCTGTCGTGGGGCACAGTACCCCTCCTGGAACTCTCGAAGGAACTAGTCGGCTACTTTCACGTGACTTTTCCAGGTATAACTATCTTCCCACCCTGTGATTAAGAGCCAAAGGCCAGTCTGTTAAAGGGTCCGTTCACTTATTGGTCCTAAGCACGTACCAAAAGGGCAGTGCTTAGTCGGTAGATCCCTCGTAAGCAAGAGGTGTTTGTCTGTGAAGCCAGCCAGAAACGGTAAATGGATTTCGCTCTGCTCCCAGGGCCACATTTCGTGGCCATTCATGGAATCACAGGACCTGTTCGGGACTTCCATGAAGACTCTCCTGCTACATAGCATGACATGTGGAAAAAGCGCTGTGGAGGGTCTGCGTTCAACGTTCCAGGCACTACTCGAAGCCTTAACTGGTATTTTGGACGCTAGGCACTAGCGCCTTTGGCGAATTTCCATATATAGCACCCTGCTTGCGCCTTCGGTAGCTCCAGCCTTCTCAGCCTCTTGAATTAGCTACATTACCGGGTGCCCCAAGGCAGCGCTTTGTGATTTAGGGTTCCCTAGTGCACTGTAGGCCTATTGCTCTCATGACTTGTTCGAAAAGGGGGTCTCCGGTCCCAGCCCTCTTGTTTCCCATTTTCAGAACAGGTGGCAGCCTCGCAGCAGTGTGTCTTTCCTGGAGTTAAAAAAAGGTTAGTCACCCCGGGACTGAGCCTTCAGTCTGTCCAAGGTGAGTCTGTTGAATCCTTGCCATGGTTTGTATTGAAGCAGCTGGACCGGCTGGTCTCACTGACCTTTTCTCTGGCTGCCAGCTCCCTGCTCCCAGGGACCGTCTTTCAACAGATGCTCCCTGTCAGATTCCTTAGGTCAGAACAGACCTAATCTCCAGAGCTCTCTGTACAGAGCAGACATGGGGGAAAAAAATGCTCTGTGGAGGGTTCCCTTCACGTTCCCTGGGCTTGTCGAAGCCTTACCTGGGCTTTGGAGGGACTAGGCACTGTGGCCTTCTTTTCACTGACTTTCTCCAGGTATCACTCTCCCAGCCCCCTTGTGATTTTTCAGCCAGATGCAGCCTTGCAGGGGTCTCTCCTTAGAGTCAAAAAAGGTAGCCCAAGGGACTGCTTATTCCAGTCTTCCCCTGGTGCAAGAGGTGTTTGGCTGTGAAGACGCCAGAACAAATGGCTCTGCTCCCAGGGCCTCAGTTTCCCAGTCAGAAACAGACCTAGTCTCCAAGAGCTCTCTGCTACAGAGCAGACATGTGGGAAAAAAAAAGCGCTGTGGAGGGTGCCTTCACGTTCCAGGGCACTGTCGAAGCCTTACCTGGGCTTTGGAGCCTAGGCACTGTGGCCTCTTTCACTGACTTTCCAGGTATCACTTCCCAGCCCCTTGTGATTTTCAGCCAGATGCAGCCTTGCAGGGTCTCTTCCTTAGAGTCAAAAAAGGTAGCCCAAGGGACTGCTTATTCAGTCTTCCCTGGTGCAAGAGGTGTTTGGCTGTGAAGACGCCAGAACAATGGCTCTGCTCCCAGGGCCTCAGTTTCCCAGTCAGAAACAGACCTAGTCTCCAGAGCTCTCTGCTACAGAGCAGACATGGGGAAATAGCTCTGTGGAGGGTGTTCCTTGAGGTTCCCTGGGCACTGTCGGAAGCCCTACCTGGTGCTTGGGGGCCTAGGCACTGTGGCCTCTTTCACTGACTTTCCAGGTATCACTTCCCAGCCCCTTGTGATTTTCAGCCAGATGCAGCCTTGCAGGGTCTCTTCCTTAGTCCCAAAAAAGGTAGCCCAAGGGACTGCTTATTCAGTCTTCCCTGGTGCAAGAGGTGTTTGGCTGTGAAGACGCCAGAACAATGGCTCTGCTCCCAGGGCCTCAGTTTCCCAGTCAGAACAGACCTAGTCTCCAGAGCTCTCTGCTACAGAGCAGACATGGGGGAAATAGCTCTGAGGAGGGTTCCTTCAGGTTCCAGGGCACTGTCGAAAGCCCTACCCGGGCTTGGGGCCTAGGCACTGTGGCCTCTTTCACTGACTTTCCAGGTATCACTTCCCAGCCCCTTGTGATTTTCAGCCAGATGCAGCCTTGCAGGGTCTCTTCCTTAGAGTCAAAAAAGGTAGCCCAAGGGACTGCTTATTCAGTCTTCCCTGGTGCAAGAGGTGTTTGGCTGTGAAGACGCCAGAACAATGGCTCTGCTCCCAGGGCCTCAGTTTCCCAGTCAGAACAGACCTAGTCTCCAGAGCTCTCTGCTACAGAGCAGACATGGGGAAAAAGCGCTGAGGAGGGTGCCTTCACGTTCCAGGCCACTGTCGAAGCCTTACCTGGGCTTTGGAGCCTAGGCACTGTGGCCTCTTTCACTGACTTTCCAGGTATCACTTCCCAGCCCCTTGTGATTTTCAGCCAGATGCAGCCTTGCAGGGTCTCTTCCTTAGAGTCAAAAAAGGTAGCCCAAGGGACTGCTTATTCAGTCTTCCCTGGTGCAAGAGGTGTTTGGCTGTGAAGACGCCAGAACAATGGCTCTGCTCCCAGGGCCTCAGTTTCCCAGTCAGAACAGACCTAGTCTCCAGAGCTCTCTGCTACAGAGCAGACATGGGGAAATAGCGCTGTGGAGGGTTCCTTCAGGCTCCAGGCCTTGTCGAAGCCCTACCCGGGGCTTTGGAGCCTAGGCACTGTGGCCTCTTTCACTGACTTTCCAGGTATCACTTCCCAGCCCCTTGTGATTTTCAGCCAGATGCAGCCTTGCAGGGTCTCTTCCTTAGAGTCAAAAAAGGTAGCCCAAGGGACTGCTTATTCAGTCTTCCCTGGTGCAAGAGGTGTTTGGCTGTGAAGACGCCAGAACAATGGCTCTGCTCCCAGGGCCTCAGTTTCCCCAGTCAGAAATAACAGACCTAGTCTCCAGAGCTCTCTGCTACAGAGCAGACATGGGGAAATAAGCTCTGAGGAGGGTTCCTTCAGGTTCCCTGCCTTGTCGAAGCCCTACCCGGGGTTTGGGGCCTAGGCACTGTGGCCTCTTTCACTGACTTTCCAGGTATCACTTCCCAGCCCCTTGTGATTTTCAGCCAGATGCAGCCTTGCAGGGTCTCTTCCTTAGAGTCAAAAAAGGTAGCCCAAGGGACTGCTTATTCAGTCTTCCCTGGTGCAAGAGGTGTTTTGGCTGTGAAGACGCCAGAACAATGGCTCTGCTCCCAGGGCCTCAGTTTCCCAGTCAGAACAGACCTAGTCTCCAGAGCTCTCTGCTACAGAGCAGACATGGGGGAAATAGCTCTGAGGAGGGTTCCTTCACGCTCCCTGGCCTTGTCGAAGCCCTACCTGGGTGCTGGGGCCTAGGCACTGTGGCCTTCTTTCACTGACTTTCCAGGTATCACTTCCCAGCCCCTTGTGATTTTTCAGCCAGATGCAGCCTTGCAGGGTCTCTTCCTTAGAGTCAAAAAAGGTAGCCCAAGGGACTGCTTATTCAGTCTTCCCTGGTGCAAGAGGTGTTTGGCTGTGAAGACGCCAGAACAATGGCTCTGCTCCCAGGGCCTCAGTTTCCCAGTCAGAACAGACCTAGTCTCCAGAGCTCTCTGCTACAGAGCAGACATGGGGAAAAAGCGCGCTGTGGAGGGTGCCTTCACGTTCCAGGGCACTGTCGAAGCCTTACCCTGGGCTTTGGAGCCTAGGCACTGTGGCCTCTTTCACTGACTTTCCAGGTATCACTTCCCAGCCCCTTGTGATTTTCAGCCAGATGCAGCCTTGCAGGGTCTCTTCCTTAGAGTCAAAAAAGGTAGCCCAAGGGACTGCTTATTCAGTCTTCCCTGGTGCAAGAGGTGTTTGGCTGTGAAGACGCCAGAACAATGGCTCTGCTCCCAGGGCCTCAGTTTCCCAGTCAGAACAGACCTAGTCTCCAGAGCTCTCTGCTACAGAGCAGACATGGGGAAAATAGCCTGTGGAGGGTTTCTTCACGTTCCAGGGCACTGTCGAAGCCCTTACCCGGGTGCTGGAGCCTAGGCACTGTGGCCTCTTTCACTGACTTTTCCAGGTATCACTTCCCAGCCCCCTTGTGATTTTCAGCCAGATTGCAGCCTTGCAGGGTCTCTTCCTTAGAGTCAAAAAAAGGTAGCCCAAGGGACTGCTTATTCAGTCTTCCCTGGTGCAAGAGGTGTTTGGCTGTGAAGACGCCAGAACAATGGCTCTGCTCCCAGGGCCTCAGTTTCCCAGTCAGAACAGACCTAGTCTCCAGAGCTCTCTGCTACAGAGCAGACATGGGGAAATAGCTCTGAGGAGGGTTCCTTCACGTTCCCCTGGCACTGTCGAAGCCTTACCTGGGCTTTGGAGCCTAGGCACTGTGGCCTCTTTCACTGACTTTCCAGGTATCACTTCCCAGCCCTTGTGATTTTCAGCCAGATGCAGCCTTGCAGGGTCTCTTCCTTAGAGTCAAAAAAGGTAGCCCAAGGGACTGCTTATTCAGTCTTCCCTGGTGCAAGAGGTGTTTGGCTGTGAAGACGCCAGAACAATGGCTCTGCTCCCAGGGCCTCAGTTTCCCAGTCAGAACAGACCTAGTCTCCAGAGCTCTCTGCTACAGAGCAGACATGGGGAAAAATAGCTCTGTGGGAGGGTTTCCTTGACGTTCCAGGGCACTGTCGAAGCCTTACCCGGGGCTGCTGGAGCCTAGGCACTGTGGCCTCTTTCACTGACTTTCCAGGTATCACTTCCCAGCCCCTTGTGATTTTCAGCACCAGATGCAGCCTTGCAGGGTCTCTTCCTTAGAGTCAAAAAAGGTAGCCCAAAGGGACTGCTTATTCAGTCTTCCCTGGTGCAAGAGAGTGTTTGGCTGTGAAGACGCCAGAACAATGGCTCTGCTCCCAGGGCCTCAGTTTCCCAGTCAGAACAGACCTAGTCTCCAGAGCTCTCTGCTACAGAGCAGACATGGGGAAAAAAAGCGCTCTGTGGAGGGTGCCTTCAAGCGTTCCAGGGCTTGTCGAAGCCTTACCTGGGCTTTGGAGCCTAGGCACTGTGGCCTCTTTCACTGACTTTCCAGGTATCACTTCCCAGCCCCTTGTGATTTTCAGCCAGATGCAGCCTTGCAGGGTCTCTTCCTTAGAGTCAAAAAAGGTAGCCCAAGGGACTGCTTATTCAGTCTTCCCTGGTGCAAGAGGTGTTTTGGCTGTGAAGACGCCAGAACAATGGCTCTGCTCCCAGGGCCTCAGTTTCCCAGTCAGAACAGACCTAGTCTCCAGAGCTCTCTGCTACAGAGCAGACATGGGGAAATAGCGCTGAGGAGGGTTCCTTCAGGTTCCCTGGCACTGTCGAAGCCCTACCCGGGCTTTGGAGCCTAGGCACTGTGGCCTCTTTCACTGACTTTCCAGGTATCACTTCCCAGCCCCTTGTGATTTTCAGCCAGATGCAGCCTTGCAGGGTCTCTTCCCTTAGAGTCAAAAAAGGTAGCCCAAGGGACTGCTTATTCAGTCTTCCCTGGTGCAAGAGGTGTTTTTGGCTGTGAAGACGCCAGAACAATGGCTCTGCTCCCAGGGCCTCAGTTTCCCAGTCAGAACAGACCTAGTCTCCAGAGCTCTCTGCTACAGAGCAGACATGGGGAAAAAGCTCTGTGGAGGGTGCCTTCACGTTCCAGGGCACTGTCGAAGCCCTACCTGGGCTTTGGGGAGCCTAGGCACTGTGGCCTCTTTCACTGACTTTCCAGGTATCACTTCCCAGCCCCTTGTGATTTTCAGCCAGATGCAGCCTTGCAGGGTCTCTTCCTTAGAGTCAAAAAAAGGTAGCCCAAGGGACTGCTTATTCAGTCTTCCCTGGTGCAAGAGGTGTTTGGCTGTGAAGACGCCAGAACAATGGCTCTGCTCCCAGGGCCTCAGTTTCCCAGTCAGAACAGACCTAGTCTCCAGAGCTCTCTGCTACAGAGCAGACATGGGGAAAAAAGCTCTGTGGAGGGGTGCCTTCACGTTCCAGGGCACTGGTCGAAGCCTTACCTGGGCTTTGGAGCCTAGGCACTGTGGCCTCTTTCACTGACTTTCCAGGTATCACTTCCCAGCCCCTTGTGATTTTCAGCCAGATGCAGCCTTGCAGGGTCTCTTCCTTAGAGTCAAAAAAGGTAGCCCAAAGGACTGCTTATTCAGTCTTCCCTGGTGCAAGAGGTGTTTGGCTGTGAAGACGCCAGAACAATGGCTCTGCTCCCAGGGCCTCAGTTTCCCAGTCAGAACAGACCTAGTCTCCAGAGCTCTCTGCTACAGAGCAGACATGGGGAAAAAGTGCTGTGGAGGGTGCCTTACGTTCCAGGGCACTGTCGAAGCCTTACCTGGGTTTTGGAGCCTAGGGCACTGTGGCCTCTTTCACTGACTTTCCAGGTATCACTTCCCAGCCCCTTGTGATTTTCTGCCAGATGCAGCCTTGCAGGGTCTCTTCCTTAGAGTCAAAAAAGGTAGCCCCAGGGACTGCTTATTCAGTCTTCCCTGGTGCAAGAGGTGTTTTGCTGTGAAGACCCAGAACAATGCTCTCTGCTCCCAGGCCTCAGTTTCCCAGTCAGAACAGGAACCTAGTCTCCAGAGCTCTCTGCTACAGAGCAGACATGGAGGAAAAAAGCGCTGAGGAGGGTGACCTTGACGTTACCCTGGCCTGTCGGGGAAGCCTTACCTGGTGCTGTTGGAGCCTAGGCACTCGTGGCCTCTTTCACTGACTTTCCAGCAAGATGTGTTTGGCAGTGAAGGACGCGAGAACAATGGCTCTGCTTCCCAGGGCCTCAGTGTACCGTGGGGTGTCGCCCAGGTGCAGAAGCAGACCTAGTCCCCTCCAGAGCATCTCTGCTACAGAGCATGAACATGGGGAAAAAGCGCTGTGGGAGGGGTGCCTTCACGTTCCAGGGCACTGTCGAAGCCTTACCTGGGCTTTGGAGCCTAGGCACTGTGGCCTCTTTCACTGACTTTCCAGGTATCACTTCCAGCCCCTTGTGATTTTCAGCCAGATGCAGCCTTGCAGGGTCTCTTCCTTAGAGTCAAAAAAGGTAGCCCAAGGGACTGCTTATTCAGTCTTCCCTGGTGCAAGAGGTGTTTTGGCTGTGAAGACGCCAGAACAATGGCTCTGCTCCCAGGGCCTCAGTTTCCCAGTCAGAACAGACCTAGTCTCCAGAGCTCTCTGCTACAGAGCACGACATGGGAAAAAGCGCTGTTGAAGGAGGAGTGCCCTTCACGTTCCAGGGGCACTGTC
>JAGTYA010000144.1:0-45590 GCA_024291935.2 Okapia johnstoni | reverse complement strand
CCCACAGGGCTCGGAGACAGGCCTGTCTAAATGGAAAACGAGCCTGGGGGAAAAACCCCATTTTTGTTTTTTCTTAAAGCAAACCCCCTTTTTCCCGGGAAAGTTTGTAAGCACCCCCCTTGGGGGCTCCCTTTTATGACTCAAGGAAGAGACCCTCGGGTGCTTTGGGTAAAATCACAAGGGGCGGGAAATTTGCAATAAAAATTAGTGGAAGGGCCAAGTTACCCCACGCCCCGGGTGGGCCCCCCCAAAGGGGGGAAAATTAAGGACCTCTCAAGCTAATGCCCCCATGTTTTAGCAAGGGGTTTTGGACTGGGCCGGGTTGACTGGAAATGAGGCCGGGACAAACCCTTTGGGGGGCTTCTAACCCCCCAACCTTGTTTCGGGGGGAATAAAAAAGCTCCTTGGGCTCTTTTTGCTCCCTATGGAAGAGGCCGCCAACCCTTTGGTGAAAATACAGGGGCGGAAAAATTTTAAATGGGGAAGTTTGGGAAAGCGAAAATTTTGGCCCACCCCCGGGGGTGGCTTAAAACCCCGGAACCGGAACACCCTCCACCCTTTTTCCCCATGTTGGGCCCTTTGTAGCGAGAGCCTGGAAAGCGGTCTCGGGGAAACAAATCCTGGAGGAAACCCTTTGTTGGGGTTCCCCAAACAGCAAAAACCTTTTGTCCAGGGGATTGAATAAGCCCCCCCTGGGTGCCCTTTTATGCCTAAGGAAGAGACCAAAACCTCTTTTAAAATCAAAATTTTAATCTTTTTTAAATAAAATTTTTCCCAAATCCTACCCCAAAACCCCTTAGGTTTTCCCCACCCCCTAATTTAAACACCCAACCTAACCCCCTTTCACCCTTTTTTCACCCTTTTTAAAAGCCTAACACCCTTTCCAAAAAAAATCCAAAACATTCCAACACCCAACTCAAGCGTACCCCTCCCCCCCAAAAATTCCTCCCAAATACAAAAATTCCATCCCACCCCACAAAACCCCCCATACACCCACCCCCACCATGCAACCGTCCGACCACGCAAATGACCCAATTATCTAGATCATCCCATAACACAAATATCCAGAGTGTTAATGCTATGTCCCAATAGAGTTATAATTCAATACTCCCACAAAATAAACATAATAAAAGGAAGAAAAAAAACCCCACCCCCCATTATATATGTGTATTTTGATAGCTAGCTGTCATGCCCCCAAAAAAATAACTCTGCTACAGAGCAGATATGTGGAAAAAAAGCGCTGTGGAGGGTGCCATGATGTTCCAGGGCACTGTCGAAGCCTTACGGGGCCTTTGGAACCTAGGCATAAGGCCCCTACAACTAACTTTCCCGGTAGCACTTCCCAGCCCCTTTTGATTTTCAGCCCGAAAGCAGCGTTTCAGCGTCTCTTCCGTAGAGTCATAATAGGTAGCCCAAGGGAGTGCTTATTCAATCTTCCCTGGTGCAAGATGTGTTTGGCTGTTAAGACGGCACAACAATGGGTTTGACTCCAGGACTCAGTTTCCCATTCAGACCAGGCCTATTCTCCAGAGTTCTCTACTACAGAGCAGACATGTGGAAAAAGCACTGTGGAGGGTGCCTTCATGATCCAGGGCACTGTCAAAGCCTTACCTGGTCTTTGGGTCCTAGGCACTATGGCCCCTACAACAGATTTTCCAGGTAGCACTTCCCAGGCCTTTTTGATTTTCAGCTCCAAAGCAGCATTTCACGGTCTCTTCCTTAGAGTTATAAAAGGTAGCCAAATGAGTGCTTATTCAAACTTCCGAGGTGTAAGAGGTTTTGGCTGTTAAGACAACACAGCAATGGTTTTGCCTCCAGGTCTCAGTTTCCCAGTGAGACCAGGCCTAGTCTCCAGAGCACTGTGCTATAGAGCAGACATGAGGGAAAAGCGCTCTGGAGGGTGCCTTCACGTTCTAGGGCACTGTCGAAGACTTACCTGGGCTTTGGGACCTAGGCAGTATGCCCCCTACAACTGACTTTCCAGGTAGCACTTTCCAGCCCCTTGTGATATTCAGCCAAAGTCAGCCTGGCAGGGTGTCTTCCTTAGAGTCATAAATGGCAGCCCAAGGCAGTGCTTATTCAATCTACCCTGATGAGAGAGGTGTTTGTCTGTGAAGAAGCCAAAACAATGGGTCTGCTCCCAGGGCCTCAGTTTCCAAGTCAGAACAGACCTAGTCTCAAGAGCTCTCTGCTACAGAGCACACATGGGGCAATAGCTCTGAGGAGTGTTCCTTGACGTTCCCTGGCTTGCGGAAGCCCTACCCGGGCGCTGGGCCCTAGGCATTGTGGCCTCTTCCACTGACTTTCCAGGTAGCACTTCCCAGCCCCTTGTGATTTTCAGCCCCAAAGCACCGTTTTTGGGTCTCTTCCTTAGAATCATAAAAGGTAGCCCAAGGGAGTGCTTATTCAATCTTCCCAGGTACAAGTGGTGTTTGGCTGTTAAGACACCACAAAAATGGGTTTGCCACCAGGTCTCAGTTTCCCATTCAGACCAGGCCTAGTCTCCACAGCTCTCTGCTACAGAGCAGCCATGTGGAAAAAGCGCTGTGGAGGGTGCCTTCACGTTCCAGGGCACTGCTGAAGCCTTACCTGGGCTTTGGGACCTAGGCACTAGGACCCCTACAACTGACTTTCGAGGGAGCACTTCACAGCCCCTTTTGATTTTCAGCCCCAAAGCAGCGGTTCAGGGTCTCTTCGTTAGAGTCATAAAAGGTAGCCTAAGGGAGTGCTTATTTAATCTTCCCTGGTACAAGAGGTGTTTGACTGTTAAGAGGCCACAACAATCGGTTTGCCTCCAGGCCTCAGTTTCCCATTCAGACCAAGCCTAATCTCCAGAGCTCTCTGTTTCAGAGCAGACATGTGGAAATCGCGCTGTGGAGTGTGCCTTCACGTTCCAGGGCACTGTCGAAGCCTTAGCTGGGCTTTGGGACCTAGGCACTATGGCCCCAACAACTGACTTTCCAGGTAGGACTTCCCAGCCCCTTGTGATTTTCAGCCCCAAAGCAGCGTTTCAGGGTCTCTTCCTTAGTGTGATAAAAGGTAGCCCAAGGGAGAGCTTATTCAATCTTCCCTGGTGCAAGAGGTGTTTGTCTGTGAAGAAGCCACAACAATGGCTCTGCTCCCAGGGCCTCAGTTTCCCAGTCAGAACAGACCTAGTCTCAAGAGCTCTCTGCTACAGAGCACACATGGGGCAGTAGCTCTGAGGAGTATTCCTTGAGGTTCCCTGGCTTGGGGAATCCGTACCCGGGCGGTGGGGGGGGCCTAGGCACTGTGGCCTCTTCCACTGACTTTCTAGGTAGAACTTTCCAGCCCCTTGTGATTTTCAGCCAAAGGCAGCCTGGAAGAGTCTCTTCCTTAGAGTCATAAAAGGTAGCCCAAGGGAGTGCTTATTCAATCTTTCCTGGTGCAAGAGGTGTTTGGCTGTTAAGACGCCACAACAATGGGTTTGGCTCCTGGCCTCGTTTCCCATTCAGACCAGGCATAGTTGCCAGAGCTCTCTGCTACAGAGCAGACATGTGGAAAAAGCACTGTGGAGGGTGCCTTCACGTTCCAGGTCACTGTCGAAGACTTGCCTGGGCTTTGGGATCTAGGTACTATGCCCCCTACCCCTTACTTTCCAGGTAGCACTTCCCAGCCACTTTTGATTTTCAGCCCCAAAGCAGCGTTTCAGGGTCTCTTCCTTAGGCTCATAAAAGGTAGACCAAGGGAGTGCTTATTCAATCTTCCCTGGTGCAAGAGGTGTTTGCTTGTTAGGAAGACACAACAATGGGTCTGCTCCCAGGGCCTCAGTTTTCCAGTCAGAACAGACCTAATCTCAAGAGCTCTCTACTACAGAGCACACATCTGGCAATAGCTCTGAGGAGTGTTCCTTGGGGTTCCCTGGCTTGGGGAAGCGCTACCCGGGCGCTGGGGCCTAGGCACTGTGACCTCTTCCACTGACTTTCCAGGTAGCACTTTCGAGCCCCTTGTGATTTCCAGCCAAAGGCAGCCTGGCAGGGTGTCTTTCTTAGAGTCATAAAAGGTAGCCCAGGGTAGTGCTTATTCAATCTTCCCTGGTGCAAGAGGTGTTTGTCTGTGAAAAACCCACAACAATGGGTCTGCTCCCAGGGCCTCAATTTCCCAGTCAGAACAGACCTAGTCTCAAGAGCTCTGTGTTTCACAGCACACATGGGCCAATAGCTCTGAGGAGTGTTCCTTGAGGTTCCCTGGTTTGGGGACGCCCTACCCCGGCGCTTGGGCCTAGGAACTGTTACCTCTTCCACTGATTTTCCAGGTAGCCCTTTCCAGCCCCTTGTGATTATCAGCAAAGGAAACCTGGCAGGGTCTCTTCCTTCGAATCATAAAAGGTACCCCAAGGGAGTGTTTATTAAATATTCCCAGGTGCAAGAGGTGTTTGGCTGTTAAGACACCACAACAATAGGTTTGCCTCCAGGCCTCAGTTTCCCAGTCAGACCAGACCTAGTCCCCAGAGCTCTCTGCTACAGAGCAGTAATGTGGAAAAATCGCTGTGGAGGGTGCCTTCACGTTCCAGGGCACTGACGAAGCCTTACCTGGGCTTTGGGACCTAGGCACTATGGCCCCTACAACAGAATTTCCAGGTAACACTTCCCAGCCCCTTTTGATTTTCGGCCGCAAAGCAGCGTTTCAGGGTCTCTTCCATAGAGTCATAAAAGGTAGCCCAAGGGAGTGCTTATTCAATCTTCCCTGGTGCAAGAGCTGTTTGGCTGTGAAGAAGCCACAACAATGGGTCTGCTCCCAGGGCCTCAGTCTCCCAGTCAGAACAGACCTAGTCTCAAGAGCTCTCTACTACAGAGCACACATGGGGCAATAGCTCTGAGGACTGTTGCTTGAGGTTCCTTGGCTTGGGGAAGACCTACCCGGGGGCTGGGGCCTAGGCACTGTGGCCTCTTCCCCTGACTTTCCAGGTAGCACTTCCCAGGCCCTTGTGATTTTCAGCCCCAAAGCAGCGTTTCTGGGTCTCTTCCTTAGAGTCATAAAAGGTAGCCCAAGGGAGTGCTTATTCAATCTTCCAGGTACAAGTGGTGTTTTGCTGTTAAGACACCACAAAAATGGGTTTGCCGCCAGGTCTCAGTTTCCCATTCAGACCATGCATAGTCTCCACAGCTCTCTGCTACAGAGCAGACATGTGGAAAAAGCGCAGTGGAGGGTGCCTTCACGTTCCAGGGCACTGTCGAAACCTTGCCTGGGCTTTGGGCCCTAGGCACTGTGCTCCTACAACTGACTTTCCAGGTAGCACTGCCCAGCCCCTCATGATTTTCATCCCCACAGCAGCATTTCTGGGTCTCTTCCTTAGAGTCATAAAAGGTAGCCCAAGGGAGTGCTTATTCAATCTTTCGTGGTGCAAGAGATGATTGTCTGTGAAGAAGCCACAACAATGGGTCTGATCCCAGGGCCTCAATTTCCCAGTCAGAACAGACCTAGTCTCAAGGGTTCTCTCCTACAGAGCACACATGAGAAATAGCTCTGAGGAGGGTTCCTTGAGGTTCCCTGGCTTGGGGAAGCCCTACCCAGGTGCTGGGGCCTACGCACTGTGGCCTCTTTCACTGATTTTCCGGGTAGCACTTTCCAGCCCCTTGTGATTTTCAGCCAGATGCAGCCTTGCAGGGTCTCTTCCTTAGAGTCATAAAAGGTAGCCCAAGGGAATGCTTATTCAATCTTCCCAGCTGCAAGTGGTGTTTGTCTGTTAAGACACCACAAAAATGGGTTCGCCGCCATGCCTCAGTTTCCCAGTCAGACCAGGCCTAGTCTCCAGAGCTCTCAGCTACAGAGCAGACATGTGGAAAAAGCGCTGTGGAGGAGGCCTTCACGTTCCAGGGCACTGTCGAAGCCTTACCTGTGCTTTGGGAACTAGGCACTATGGCCCCTACAACTGACTTTCCAGGTAGCACTTCCCAGCACCTTGTGATTTTCAGCCAAATGCACCCTGGCAGGGTGTCTTCCTTAGAGTCATAAAAGGTAGCCCAAGGTAGTGCTTATTCAATCTTCCCTGGTGTAAGAGGTGTTTGTCTGTGAAGAAGCCACAACAATGGGTCTGCTCCCAGGGCCTCAGTTTCCCAGTTAGAACAGACCTAGTCTCAAGAGCTCTCTCCTACAGAGCACACATGGGGCAATAGCTCTGAGGAGTGTTCCTTGAGGTTCCCTGGCTTGGGGAAGCCCTACCCCGGCGGTGGCCCTAGGCACTGTGGCCACTTCCACTGACTTTCCATGTAGCACTTTCCAGCCGATTGTGATTTTCAGCAAAGGAAGCCTGGCAGGGTCTCTTCCTTAGAATCATAAAAGGTAGCCCAAGGGAGTGTTTATTCAATATTCCCAGGTGCAAGAGGTGTTTGGCTGTTAAAACACCACAACAATAGTTTTGCCTCCAGGCCTCAGTTTCCCAGTCAGACCAGACCTAGTCTCCAGAGCTCTCTGCTACAGAGCAGTAATGTGGAAAAATCGCTGTGGAGGGTGCCTTCACGTTCCAGGGCAGTGACGAAGCCTTACCTGGGCTTTGGGACCTAGGCACTATGGCCCCTACAACAGAAATTCCAGGTAGCACTTCCCAGCCCCTTTTGATTTTCAGCCGCAAAGCAGCGTTTCATGGTCTCTTCCATAGAGTCATAAAAGGTAGCCCAAGGGGGTGCTTATTCAATCTTCCCTGGTGCAAGAGGTGTTTGTCTGTGAAGAAGCCACAACAATGGGTCTGCTCCCAGGGCCTCAGTTTCCCAGTCAGAACAGACCTAGTCTCAAGAGCTCTGTGTTTCACAGCACACATGGGGGAATAGTTGTGAGGAGTGTTCCTTGAGGTTCCCTGGCTTGGGGACGCCCTACCCCGGCGCTTGGGCCTAGGCACTGTTGCCTCTTCCACTGATTTTCCAGGTAGCATTTTCCAGCCCCTTGTGATTTTCAGCCAAAGGCAGCCTGGCTCGATCTCTACCTTAGAGTCATAAAAGGTACCCGAAGGGAGTGCTTATTCAATCTTCCCTGGTGCAAGATGTGTTTGTCTGTGAAGAAGCCATAACAATGGGTCTGCTCCCAGGGCCTCAGTTTCCCAGTCAGAACAGATCTAGTCTCAAGAGCTCTCTGCTACAGAGAACACATGGGGAAATAGCTCTAAAGAGTGTTCCCTGAGGTGCCCTGGCTTGGGGAAGACCTACCCGGGAACTGGGGACAAGGCACTGTTGCCTCTTCCACTGATTTTCCAGGTAGCACTTTCCAGCCCCTTGTGATTTTCAACCAAAGGCAGCCAGGCAGGGTCCCTTCCTTAGAGTCATAAAAGGTAACCCAAGGGAGTTCTTATTCAATCTTCCCAGGTGCTAGAGGTGTTTGGCTGTTAAGACTCCACAACAATGGGTTTGCCTGCAGGCCTCAGTTTCCCAGTAGGACCAGGCCTAGTCTCCAGAGCTCTCTGCTACAGAGCGGACATTTGGAAAAAAACTCTGTGGAGGGTGCCTTCACGTTCCAGGGCACTGTCGAAGCCTTACCTGGGCTTTGGGACATAGGCACTGTGGCCCCTACAACTGATTTTCCAGGTAGCACTTTCCAACCCCTTGTGATTTTCAGCCAAAGGCAGCCTAGCAGGGTGTCTTCCTTAGAGACATAAAATGTAGCCCAAGGGAGTGCTTATTCAATCTTCCCTGGTGCAAGAGGTGTTTGTCTGTGAAGAAGCCACAACAATGGGTCTGCTCCCAGGGCCTCAGTTTCCCAGTCAGAACAGACCTAGTCTCAAGAGCTCTGTGTTTCACAGCACACATGGGGGAATAGTTGTGAGGAGTGTTCCTTGAGGTTCCCTGGCTTGGGGACGCCCTACCCCGGCGCTTGGGCCTAGGCACTGTTGCCTCTTCCACTGATTTTCCAGGTAGCATTTTCCAGCCCCTTGTGATTTTTAGCCAAAGGCAGCCTGGCTCGGTCTCTACCTTAGAGTCATAAATGGTACCCGAAGGGAGTGCTTATTCAATCTTCCCTGGTGCAAGATGTGTTTGTCTGTGAAGAAGCCATAACAATGGGTCTGCTCCCAGGGCCTCAGTATCCCAGTCAGAACAGATCTAGTCTCAAGAGCTCTCTGCTACAGAGAACACATGGGGAAATAGCTCTAAAGAGTGTTCCCTGAGGTGCCCTGGCTTGGGGAAGACCTACCCGGGAACTGGGGACAAGGCACTGTTGCCTCTTCCACTGATTTTCCAGGTAGCACTTTCCAGCCCCTTGTGATTTTCAACCAAAGGCAGCCAGGCAGGGTCCCTTCCTTAGAGTCATAAAAGGTAACCCAAGGGAGTTCTTATTCAATCTTCCCAGGTGCTAGAGGTGTTTGGCTGTTAAGAAAACACAACAATGGGTTTGCCTGCAGGCCTCAGTTTCCCAGTAGGACCAGGCCTAGTCTCCAGAGCTCTCTGCTACAGAGCGGACATTTGGAAAAAACTCTGTGGAGGGTGCCTTCACGTTCCAGGGCACTGTCGAAGCCTTACCTGGGCTTTGGGACATAGGCACTGTGGCCCCTACAACTGATTTTCCAGGTAGCACTTTCCAACCCCTTGTGATTTTCAGCCAAAGGCAGCCTAGCAGGGTGTCTTCCTTAGAGACATAAAATGTAGCCCAAGGGAGTGCTTATTCAATCTTCCCTGGTGCAAGAGGTGTTTGTCTGTGAAGAAGCCACAACAATGGGTCTGTTCCCAGGGTCTCAGTTTCCCAGTCAGAACAGACCTATTCTCAAGAGCTCTGTGTTTCACAGCACACATGGGGCAAAAGCTCTGAGGAGTGTTCCTTGAGGTTCCCTGACTTGGGGACGCCCTACCCCGGCGCTTGGGCCTAGGCACTGTTGCCTCTTCCACTGATTTTCCAGGTAGCACTTTCCAGCCCCTTGTGATTTTCAGCCAAAGGCAGCCTGGCAGGGTCTCTACCTTAGAGTAATAACAGGTAGCCCAAGGGAGTGCTTATTCAATCTTCCCTGGTGAAAGAGTTGTTTCGCTACTAAGATACCACAACAATGGGTTTGCCTCCAGGCCTCAGTTTCCCAGTCAGACCAGGCCTAGTCTGCGGAGCTGTCTGCTACAGAGCTGACATGTGTAAAAAGCGCTGTGGAGGGTGCTTTGACGTTCCAGGGCACTGTCGAAGCCTTACCTGGGCTTTGGGACCTGGGCACTATGGCCCCTACAACTGACTTTCCAGGTAGAACTTGCCAGTCCCTTTTGATTTTCAACCCTAAAGCAGCGTTTCAGGGTCTCTTTCTTAGAGTCATAAAAGGTAGGCCAAGAGAGTGCTTATTCAATCATCCCTGGTGCAAAAGGTTTTTGGCTGTTAAGAGGCCACAACAATGGGTTTGCCTCCAAGCCTCAGTTTCCCAGTTAGACCAGGCCTAGTCTCTAGAGCTCTCCTGCTGCTACAGATCAGACATGTGGAAAAAGCGCTATGTAGGGTGCCTTCACGTTCCAGGGCACTGTCGAAGCCTTGCCTGGGGTTTGGGATCTAGGCTCTATGGCCCCTACAACTGAATGTCCAGGTAGCACTTCACAGCCCCTTGTGATTTTCAGCCGCGAAGCAGCGTTTCAGGGTCTCTTCCTTAGAGTCATAAAAGGTAGCCCAAGAGAGTGATTATTCAATCTTCACCGGTGCAAGATTTGCTTGTCTGTGAAGAAGCCACAACAATGGGTCTGCTCCCAGGGCCTCAATTTCCCAGTCAGAACAGACCTAGTCTCAAGAGCTCTCTGCTACAGAGCACACATGGGGCAATAGCTCTGAGGAGTGTTCCTTGGGGTTACCTGGCTTGGGGAAGCCCTACACGGGCATGGGGCCTAGGCACTGTGGCCTCTTCCCCTGACTTTCCAGGTAGAACTTTCCAGCCCGTTTTGATTTTCAGCCAAAGGCAGCCTGGCAGGGTCTCTTCCTTAGAGACATAAAAGGTAGCCCAAGGGAGTGCTTATTCAATCTTCCGAGGTGCAAGAGTTGTTTGGCTATTAAGACACCACAACAATGCGTTTGCCTCCAGGTCTCAGTTTCCCATTCAGACCAGGCCTAGTCTCCAGAGCTCTCTGTTACAGAGCAGACATGTGGCAAAAGCGCTGTGGAGGGTGCCTTCAGGTTCCATGGCACTCTCGAAGCCTTACTTGGGCTTTGGGCCTTGGGCACTATGCCCCTACGACTGACTTTCCAGGTAGCACTGCACAGCCCCTTGTTATTTTCAGCCCCAAAGCAGCGTTTCTGTGTCTCTTCCTTAGAGTCATAAAGGCAGCCCAAGGGAGAGCTTATTCAATCCTTCGTGGTGCAAGAGATGATTGTCTGTGAAGAAGCCACAACAATGGGTCTGCTCCCAGGGCCTCAATTTCCCAGTCAGAACAGACCTAGTCTCAAGAGTTCTCTCCTACAGAGCACACATGGGGAAATAGCTCTGAGGAGGGTTCCTTGAGGTTCCCTGGCTTGGGGAAGCCCTACCCGGGTGCTGGGGCCTAGGCACTGTGGCCTCTTTCACTGACTTTCCAGGTAGCACTTTTCAGCCCCTTGTGATTTTCAGCCAGATGCAGCCATGCAGGGTCTCTTCCTTAGAGTCATAAAAGGTAGCCCAAGGGAGTGCTTATTCAATCTTCCCAGGTGCAAGTGGTGTTTGTCTGTTAAGACACCACAAAAATGGGTTCGCCGCCATGCCTCAGTTTCCCAGTCACACCAGGCCTAGTCTCCAGAGCTCTCAGCTACAGAGCAGACATGTGGAAAAAGCGCTGTGGAGGGTGCCTTCACGATTCCTGGCACTGTCGAAGCCTTCCCTGGGCTTTGGGAACTAGGCACTGGCTCCTACAACTGACTTTCCAGGTAGCACTTCTCAGCCCCTTGTGATTTTCAGCCAAATGCAGCCTGGCAGGGTGTCTTCCTTAGGGTCATAAAAGGTAGCCCAAGGTAGTGCTTATTCAATCTTCCCTGGTGTAAGAAGTGTTTGTCTGTGAAGAAGACACAACAATGGGTCTGCTCCCAGGGCCTCAGTTTCAGTTTCACATTCAGAACAGACCTAGTCACAAGAGATCTCTCCTACAGAAAACACATGGGGAAATAGCTCTGAGAAGGGTTCCTTGAGGTTCCCTGGCTTGGGGAAGCCCTACCCGGGTGCTGGGCCTAGACACTGTGGCCTCTTTCACTGACTTTCCAGGTAGCACTTTCCAGCCCCTTGTGATTTTCAGCCAGATGCAGCCATGCAGTGTCTCTTCCTTAGAGTCATAAAAGGTAGCCCAAGGGAGTGCTTATTCAATCTTCCCAGGTGCAAGAGGTGTTTGGCTGTGAAGACACCACAACAATGGGTTTGCCTCCAGGCCTCAGTTTCCCAGTAAGACCAGGCATAGTCTCCAGAGCTCTCTCTGCTACAGAGCATACATGAGGAAAAAAAAAGCGCTGTGGAGGGTCCCTTAAAGTTTCAGGGTACTGTGGAAGACTTACCTGGGCTTTGGGACCTAGGCACTATGGCCCCTACAAATGACTTTCCAGGTAGCACTTCCCAGCCCCTTTTGATATTCAGCCCCAAAGTAGCGTTTCAGGGTCTCTTCCTTAGAGTCATAAAAGGTAGCCCAAGGGAGTGCTTATTCATTCTTCCCTGGTGCAAGAGGTGTTTGGCTGGCTTTAAGAGCCACAACAATGGGTTTGCCTCCAGGCCTCAGTTTCCCATTCACACCAGGCCTAGTCTCCAGAGCTCTCTACTACAGAGCAGATACGTCGAAAAAAAGCTGTGGAGGGTGCCTTCACGTTGCAGGGCACTGTCACAGCCTGACCTGGGCTTTGGGACCTAGGCAATATGGCACCTACAACTGATTTTCCAGGTAGCACTTTCCAGCCCCTTCTGATTTTCAGCCCCAAAGCAGCGTTTCAGGGTCTCTTCCTTAGTCATACAAGGTAGCCCAAGGGAGTGCTTATTCAATCTTCCCTGGTGCAAGAGGTGTTTGTCTGTAAAGAAGCCACGACAATGGGTCTGCTCCCAGGGACTCAGTTTACCAGTCAGTCCAGGCCTCGTCTCCAGAGCTCTCTGCTACAGGGCAGACATTTGGAAAAAGCGCGGTGGAGGGTGCCTTCACGTTCCAGGGCACTGTCGAAGCCTTACCCAGGCGGTGCGCCCTAATTCCTATGGCTCCTACAAACATACTTCCCAGGTAGCAGTTCCTAGCCCCATGTGATTTTCAGCCTGAGGGCGGCGTGGAAGGATCTCTTCAATGGAGGGAGCAAAGGCAGCACAAAGTATTGCTTTTTCCATCCTCCCTCGAACAGCAAGTGTTGGGCTGTTCAGAAGCCCCTACAATGGGTCTGCTCCCAGGGCCTCAGTTTCCCAGTCAGAACAGACCTAGCCTCAAGGGCGCTCTGCTACATAGCACACATTGGGCAATAGCTCTGAGGAGGGTTCCTTGAGGTTCCCTGGCTTGGGGAAGCCCTACCCGGGCGGTGGTTCATAGGCACTGTGGCCTCTTCCACTGACTTTCCAGGTAGCACTTTCCAGCCCCTTGTGATTTTCAGCCCAAGGCAGCCTGGCAGGGTCTCTTCCTTAGAGTCATAAAAGGTAGCCCAGGGAAGTGCTTATTCACTCTTCCCTGGTGCAAGAGGTGTTTGGCTCTTAAGACGCCACAACAATGGGTTTGCCTTCAGGCCTCAGTTTCCCAGTCAGACGAGGCCTAGACTCCAGAGCTCTCTGCTACAGAGCAGACATGTGGAAAAAGCGCTGTGGAGGGTGACTTCACGTTCCAGGCCACTGTCGAAGCCCTACCTGGGCTTTGGGACCTTGGCACTATGGCCTCTACTACTGACTTTCCAGGTATCACTTCCCACCCCCTTGTGATTTTCAGCCCCACAGCAGCGTTTCAGTGTCTCTTCCTTAGAGTCATAAAAGGTAGCCCAAGCGAGTGCTTATTCAATCTTCCCTGGTGCAATAGGTGTTTGTCTGTTAAGAAGCCACAACAATGGGTCTGCTCCCAAGGCCTCAGTTTCCCAGTCAGTACAAACCTAGTCTCAAGAGCTCTCTGCTAAAGAGCACTCATGGGGCAATAGCTCTGAGGGGAATTCCTTGAGGTTCCCTGGCTTGGGGAAGCCCTACCCGGGCGCTGGGGCCTAGGCATTTTGGCCTCTTCCGGCCTCTTCCGATTTTCCAGGTAGCACTTTGCAGCCCCTTGTGATTTTCAGCCAAAGGCAGCCTGGCAGGGTCTCTTCCTTAGAGTCATAAAAGGTAGCCCAAGGGATTGCTTATTCAATCTTCCCAGGTGCAAGAGGTGTTTGGCTGTTAAGACGCCACAACAATGGGTTTGCCTCCAGGCCTCAGTTGCCCAGTCAGTCCAGGCCTAGTCTTCAGAGCTCTCTGCTACAGAGCAGACATGTGGAAAAAGCGCTGTGGAGGGTGCCTTCATGTTCCAAGGCACTTTCGAAGCCTTTCCTGGGCTTTGGGACCTAGGCACTATGGCCCCTACAACTGACTTTCCAGGTAGCACTTCCCAGCACCTTTTGCTTTTCAGCCCCAAAGCAGCGTTTCAGGGTCTCTTCCTTAGTGTCAAAAAAGGTATTCCAAGGGAGTACTTGTTCAATCTTCCCTGTTGCAAGTGGTGTTTGTCTGTGAAGAAGCCACTACAATGGGTCTGCAACCAGGGCCTCAGTTTCCCAGTCAGAACAGACCTAGTCTCAAGAGCTCTCTACTACAGAGCACACATGGGGCAATAGCTCTGAGGAGTGTTCCTTGAGGTTCCCTGGCTTGGGGAAGCCCTATCCGGGCGCTGGGGCCTAGGCACTTTAGCCTCTTCCACTGAATGTCCAGCCCCTTGTATTTTTCATCCAAAGGCAGCCTGGCAGTGTCTCTTCCTTAGAGTCATAAAAGTTAGCCCACAGGAGTGCTTATTCAATCTTCCCTGGTGCAAGAGGTGTTTGGCTGTTAAGACGCCACAACAATGCGTTTGCCTCCAGGCCTCAGTTTCCCAGTGAGACCAGGCCTAGTATCCAGAGCTCTCTGCTACAGAGCAGACATGTGGAAAAAGCGCTGTGGAGGGTTCCTTCACGTTCCAGGGCACTGTCACAGCTTGACCTGGCTTTGGGACCTACGCATTATGGCACCTACACCTGATTTTCCAGGTAGCACTTTCCAGCCCCTTCTGATTTTCAGCCCCAAAGCAGCATTTCAGTGACTCTTCCTTAGAGTCATAAAAGGTAGCCCAAGGGAGTGCTTATTCAATCTTCCCTGGTGCTTGAGGTGTTTGGCTGTTAAGACGACACAACAATGGGTTTGCCTCCAGGCCTCAGTTTCCCAGTCACACCAGGCCTAGTCTCCAGAGCTCCGTGCTACAGAGCAGACATGTGGAAGAAGCGCTGTGAATGTTGCCTACACGTTCCAGGGCACTGTCGAAGACTTACCACGGCGGTGGGCCCTAAATCCTATGGCACCTACAAACATACTACGCAGGTAGCAATTCCTAGCTCCATGAGATTTTCAGCCTGAGGGCGGCGTGGCAGGATCTCTTACATGGAGTGAGCAAAGGCAGCACAAGTTCTTGCTTTTTCCATCCTCCCTCGAACAGCAAGTGTTGGGCTGTTCAGAAACCCCTGCAATGGGTCTGCGCCCAGGGCCTCAGTTTCCCCGTCAGAACTGACCTAGTCTCAAGAGCTCTCTGCTACAGAGCACACATGGGGCAATAGCTCTGAGGAAGGTTCCTTGAGATTCCTTGGCTTGGGGAAGCCCTACCCGGGCGGTGGGGCCTAGGCACTGTGGCCTCTACCACTGACTTTCCAGGTAGCACTTTCCAGCCCCTTGTGATTTTCAGCCGAAGGCAGCCTGGCAGAGTCTCTTCCTTAGAGTCATAAAAGGTAGCCCAAGGGAGTGCTTATTCAGTCTTCCCTGGTGCAAGAGGTGGTTGGCTGTTAAGAGGCCACAACAGTGGTTTTCCTCCAGGCCTCAGTTTCCTAGTCAGAACAGGCCTAGTCTCCAGAGCTCTCTGCTACAGAGCAGACATGTGGAAAAAAGCGCTGTGGAGGGTGCCTTCACGTTCCAGGGCACTGACAATCCTTACCTGTGCGGTGGGCCCTAATCGCTATGGACCCTACAAACGGACTTCCTAGGTAGCACTTCCCAGCCCCATGTGATTTTCAGCCCGAGGGTAGCGTGACATGCTCTCTTCCATGGAGGGAGCAAAGGCAGCACAAGGTATTGCTTTTTCCATCCTCCCTCGAACAGCAAGTGTTGGGCAGTTCAGAAACCCCTACAAAGGTTCTGTTCCCAGGGCCTCAGTCTCCCAGTCAGAACAGACCTCGTCTCAAAAACTCTCTGCTACAGAGCACACATGGGGCAATAGCTCTGAGGAGGGTGCCTTGACGTTCACGGGCTTTCAGAATCCCTACCCGGGCTGTGGTACCTAGGCACTATGGCCCCTAATCTGACTTTCCAGGTAGCACTTTCCAGCCCCTTTTGATTTTCAGGCACAAAGCAGCCTTTCAGGTTCTCTTCCTTAGAATCATAAAAGGTAGCCCAAGGGAGTGCTTATTCAATCCTCCCTGGCACAACTGGTGTTTGTCTGTTAAGAAGCCACAACAATGGCTTTCGTTTCAGGCCTCTGTTTCATAGTCAGACCAGGACTAGTCTCCAGAGCTCTCTGCTACAGAGTAGACATGTAGAAAATGTGCAGTGGAGGGTGCCTTCAGGATCCAGGGCACTTTCTAAGCCTTATCTGGGCAGTGAGTCCTACTCGCTATGGTCCCTAAAAACTCACCTCCCAGGTAAAATTCCCAGCCCCATGTGATTTTCAGCCCGAGAGTGGCGTGGCAGGCTCTCTTCGATGGAGGGAGCAAAGGCAGCCCAAGGTATTGCTTTTTCCATCCTCCCTCGAACAGCAAGTGTTGGACTGTTCAGAAGCCCCTACAATGGTTCTGTTCCCAGGGCCTCTTTTTCCCAGTCAGACCAGACCTAGTCTCGCGAGCTCTCTGCTACAGAGCATACATGGGGCATTAGCTCTGAGGAGGGTGCCTTGATGTTCCCACCCCCTGGGGAAGCCCTACCCGGGCTGTCGGGCCTAGGCACTATGGCACCTACCACTGACTTTCCAGCTAGCACTTTCCAGCCCCTTGTGATTTTCAGCCTCAAGGCAGCCTGGCAGGTTCTCTTCCTTAGAATCATAAAAGGTAGCCCAAGGGTGTGCTTATTCAATCCTCCCTGGTGCAATAGGTGTTTGGCTGTTAAGAATCAACAACACTGGGTTTGCCTCCAGGCTTCAATTAACTAGTCAGACCAGAACTAGTCTCCAGAGCTCTCTGCCACGGAGCAGATATGTGGCAAATGTGCAGTGGACGGTGCCTTCACGTTCCAGAGCACTTTCTAAGCCTTACCTGGACAGTGAGTCCTACTCGCTATGGCCCATACAAACTCACCTCACAAGTAACATTCCCAGCCCCATGTGATTTTCAGCCCGAGGGCGGCGTGGCAGGCTGTCTTCCATGGAGGGAGCATAGGCAGCCCAAGGTATTGCTTTTTCCATCCTCCCACGAACAGCAAGTGTCGGACTGTTCAGAAGCCCCTACAATGGTTCTGTTCCCAGGGCCTCAGTTTCCCAGTTAGACCAGACCTAGTCTCACGAGCTCTCTGCTACAGAGTACACATGGGGCTTTAGCTCTGAGGAGGGTGCCTTGACGTTCCCGCGCCCTGGGGAATCCCTACCCGGGCAGTGGGGCCTAGGCACTATGGCCCATTCCACTGACTTTTCAGGTAGCACTTCCCATCCCCTTGTGATTTTCAGCCCCAAAGCAGCGTTTCAGGGTCTCTTCCTTAGAGTCATAAAAGGTAGCCAAGGGAGTGCTTATTCAATCTTCCCTGGTGCTAGAGGTGTTTGGCTGTTAAGACGCCACAACAATGGGTTTGCCTCCAGGCCTCAGTTTCCCAGTCAGACCAGGCCTAGTCTCCAGAGATCTCTGCTGTAGAGCACACATTGGGAAACAAAGTTGTGGAGGGTGCCTTGACGTTCCCGGGCACTGGGGAAGCCCTACCCGGGAAGTGGGGCCTAGGCGCTCCAACCGCTGAAAGCTGACTTCCCAGCTAGCACTTCCCCGTCCAATGTGATTTTCAGCCCGAATGCGGCCTAGCAGGCCATCTTCCTTGGAGGGAGAAAAGGCAGGCCAACAGAGAGCTGATTCAATCCTCCTTCGCAAAGCAAGTTTGGCGCTGTTCACAAGCCACAAAATGGGTCTGATTAGAGAGCTTCAGTTTCCTAGTCAGACCAGGCCTAGTCGCGCGAGCTCTCTGCTTCTCCAGTGCCCGGGAACGTCAAGGCACCCGCCGCAACTTTGTTTCCCAATGTGTGCTCTGTAGCAGAGAGCT
Source organism: Okapia johnstoni (assembly GCA_024291935.2). Taxonomy (NCBI): domain Eukaryota; kingdom Metazoa; phylum Chordata; class Mammalia; order Artiodactyla; family Giraffidae; genus Okapia; species Okapia johnstoni. The sequence goes on along the minus strand of JAGTYA010000144.1, from coordinate 28,300 downwards.
CGCGCGACTAGGCCTCATCTGACATGGGAAGTGAAGCCCTGGAACAGCCCCAGTGTTTTGGTGTCTGAAGAGCTTTTCTCTTGCCCCACGAGGGAAACCTGAAAACGACTCTCTTGGGCTGCCTTTCCTCCCTGCCAGGAAGAGAGCCTGCCGAGCCTGCACCAGGCGCAGGTGCCATCGGGCTAGGAAGTGCTAGGTGGGAAGTCAGTTTTTAGCAGCCAGAGCTCCCAGGCCCCACTTCCCGGGTAGGGCTTTCCCAGTGCCCGGGAACGGTAAGGCACCCTCCACAGCTTTGTTTCCCAATATGGGCTCTGTAGCATAAAGGTTGCGAGACAAGGCCTGGTCTGACTAGGAAACTGAAGCTCTGGAATCAGACCCATTTTGTGGCTTCTGAACAGCCCCACACTTGCTTTGCGGAGGATTGAATCAGCACTCTGTTGGGCTGTCTTTTCTCCATGCAAGGAAGACGGCCTCCTAGGCCGCATTCGGGCTGAAAATCACTTTGGACGGGGAAGTGCTAGCTGGGAAGTCAGTTTTCAGCAGCTGGAGCGCCTAGGCCCCACTTCCCGGGTAGGGCTTCCCCAGTGCCCGGGAAGGTCAAGGCAGCCTCCACACCGACGTTTCCCAATGTGTGCTCTGTAGCAGAGAGCTCGCGAGACTAGGCCTTTTCTAAGTAGGAAACTGAGGTCCTGGGAGGAACCCTTGGTTGTGGCTTCTGAACAGCCCAAACACTTGATGCGGGAAGGCGGATTGAATCAGCACTCCCTTAGACTGCATTTGCTCCCTCCAAAGAAGACAGCCTGTTAGGCCTCATTTCACCTGAAATTCACATTGGACGGGCAAGTGCTAGCTGGGAAGTCAGTTTTCAGCGGTTGGAGCGACTAGGCCCCACTTACCGGGTCGGGCTTCCGCAGTGCCCGGGAACGTCAAGGCACCCTCCACAACTTTGTTTCCCAATGTGTGCTCTGTAGCAGAGAGCTCGCGAGACTAGGCCCGTTCTGACTAGGAAACTGAGGCCTGGAGGCAAACCCATTGTTGTGGCCCCTCAACAGCCAAACACCTCTTGCACCAGGGAAGATTGAATAAGCACTCCCTTGGGCTACCTTTTATGACTCTAAGGAATAGAACCTGCCAGGCTGCCTTTGGCTGAAAATCACAAGGGGCTGGAAAGTGCTACCTGGAAAGTCAGTGGTAGAGGCCACAGTGCCTAGGCCCCACCGCCCGGGTAGGGCTTCCCCAAGCCAAGGAATCTCAAGGAACCCTCCTCAGAGCTATTGACCCATGTATGCTCTGTAGCAGAGAGCTCTTGAGACTAGTTCTGTTCTGACGGGGAAACTGAGTCCCTGGGCGCTGACCCTTTGTAGGGGCTTCTGAACAGCCCAACACTTGCTGTTCGAGGGAGGATGGAAAAAGCAACACCTTGTGCTGCCTTTGCTCACTCCATGGAAGATATCCTGCCACGCCGCCCTCAGGCTGAAAATCACAAGGAGCTAGGAACTGCTACCTGCGTAGTATGTTTGCAGGTGCCATAGGAATTAGGGCCCACCGCCGGGGTAAATCTTCGACAGTGCCCTGAAACGTGTAGGCACCCTTCACAGCGCTTTTTCCACATGTCTGCTCTGTAGCAGGGAGCTCTGGAGACTAGGCCTGGTATGAATAGGAAACTGAGGCCTGGAGGCAAATTCATTGTGGTGGCGTCTTAACAGCCAAACACCTCTTGCACCAGGGAAGATTGAATAAGCACTCCCTTGGGCTACCATTTATGACTCTAAGGAAGAGACGCTGAAACCCTGCTTTGGGGCTCAAAATCACAAGGGGCTGGGAAGTGCTACCTGGAAAGTCAGTTGTAGGGGCCATAGTGTCTAGGACCCAAAGCCCAGGTAAGTCTTCGACAGTTCCCTGGAACGTGAAGGCACCCTCCACAGGGCTTTTTCCACATGTCTGCTCTGTAGCAGAGAGCTCTGGAGGTAGGCCTGGTCTGACTGGGAAACTGAGTCCTGGAGGCAAACCCATTCTTGTGGCGTCTTAACAGCCAAACACTTCTTGGACCAGGGAAGTTTGAATAAGCACTCCCTTGGGCTACCTTTTATGACTCTAAGGAAGAGACCCTGCCAGGCTGCCTTTGGCTGAAAATCACAAGGGGCTGGAAAGTGCTACCTGGAAAGTCAGTGGAAGAGGCCACAGTGCCTAGGCCCCACCGCCCGGGTAGGGCTTCCCCAAGCCAGGGAACCTCAAGGAACACTCCTCAGAGTTATTCCCCCATGTGTACTCTGTAGCAGAGAGCTCTTGAGACTAGGTCTGTTCTGACTGGGAAACCGAGGCCCTGGGAGCAGAGCCATTGTTTTGGCTTCTTCACAGACAAACACCTCTTGCACCAGGGAAGATTGAATAAGCACTCCCGTGGGCTACCTTTTATGGCTCTAAGGAAGAGACCCTGAAACGCTGCTTTGGGGCTGAAGATCAAAAGGGGCTGGGAAGTGCTACCTGGAAAGTCAGTGGAAGAGGCCATAGTGCCTAGGCCCCACCGCCCCGGTAGGGATTCCCCAGTGCGCGGGAACGTCAAGGCACCCAACTCAGAGCTAAAGCCCAATGTGTACTCTGTAGCAGAGAGCTCGCGAGACTAGGTCTGGTCTAACTGGGAAACTGAGTCCCTGGGAACAGAACCATTGTAGGGCATCTGAACAGTCCAACACTTGCTGTTCGTGAGAGAATGGAAAAAGCAATACCTTGGGCGGCCTTTGCTCCCTCCATGGAAGAGAGCCTGCGTCGCCGCCCTCGGGCTGAAAATCCCATGGGGCTGGGAATGTTACTTGTGATGTGAGTTTGTAGGGGCCATAGAGAGTATGACTCACTGCCCAGGTAAGGCTTAGAAAGTGCCCTGGAACGTGAAGGCACCCTCCACAGCGCTTTTTCCACATGTCTGCTCTGTAGCAGAGAACTCTGGAGACTAGGCCTGTTCTGACTGGGAAACTGAGGCCTGGAGGCAAACCCATTGTTGTGGCGTCTTAACAGCCAAATATCTCTTGCACAAGGGAAGAATGAATAAGCACTCCCTTGGGCTACCTTTTATGACTCTAAGGAAGAGACCCTGAAACTTTGCTTTGGGGCTGAAAATCACAAGGGGTTGGGAAGTGCTACCCGGAAACTAAGTTGTAGGGCCCATAGTGCCTAAGTCCCAAAGCCCAGGTAAGGCTTCGACAGTGCCCTGGAACGTGAAGGCACCCTCCACAGCGCTTTTTCCACATGTCTGCTCTGGACCAGAGAGCTCTGGAGAAAAGGACTGGTCTGACTTTGAAACTGAGGCCTGGAGGCAAAACAATTGTTGTGGTGTCTTAACAGCCAAACACCTCTTGCACCTGGGAAGATTGAGTAAGCAATCCCTTGGGCTACCTTTTATGACTCTGAGGAAGAGACCCTGCCAAGATGCCTTTGGCTGAAATTCAAAAGGGGCTGGAAAGTACTACCTGGAAAGTCAGTGGAAGAGGCCACAGTGCCTACGTCCCAGCGCCCGTGTAGGGCTTCCGCAAGGCAGGGAACCTCAAGGAACCCTCCTCAGAGCTATTGCCCCATGTGTGCTCTGTAGCAGAGAGCTCTTGAGACTTGGTCTGTTCTGACTGGGAATCTGAGGCCCTGGGATCAGACCCATTCTTGTGGCTTCTTCACAGAAAAACACCTCTTGAACCAGGGAAGATTGAATAAGCACTCCCTTGGGCTACCTTGGATGACTCTAAGGAAGAGACCCTGCCTGGCTGCCTTTGGTTGAAAGTCACAAGGGGCTGGAAAGTTCTACCTGGAAAGTCAGTGGAATAGGCCACAGTGCCTAGGCCCCAGGGCCCTGGTACGGCGTCCCCAAGCCAGGGAACCTCAAGGAACACTCCTCAGAGCTATTGCCCCATGTGTGTGTGCTCTGTAGCAGAGAGCTCTTGAGGCTAGGCCTGTTCTGACTGGGAAACTGAGGCCCTGGGAACAGACCCATTCTTGTGGCTTCTTCACAGACAAACACCTCTTGCACCAGGGCAGATTGAGTAAGCACTCCCTTGGGCTACCTTTTATGACTGTAAGGAAGAGACCCTGATACGCTGCTTTGGGGCTGAAAGTCTCAAGGGGCTGGGAAGTGCTACCTGGAAAGTCTTTTGTAGGGGCCATAGTGCCTAGGTCCCAAAGCCCAGGTAAGGCGTCGACAGTGTCCTGGAACGTGAAGGTACCCTCCACAGCGCTTTTTTTTCCACATGTCTGCTCTCTCTGTAGCAGAGAGCTCTGGAGACTAAGCCTGTTGTGACTGGGAAACTGAGGCCTGGAGGCAAACCCATTGTTGTGTTTTCTTAACAGCCAAACACCTCTTGCACCTGGGAAGATTGAATAAGCACTCCCTTGGCCTACCTTTTATGACTCTAAGGAAGAGACCCTGAAATGCTGCTTTGGGCCTGAAAGTCACAAGGGGCTGGGAAGTGCTACCTGGAAAGTCTTTTGTAGGGGCCATAGTGCCTAGGACCCAAAGCCCAGGTAAGGCTTTGGCAGTGCCCTGGATCGTGAAGGCACCCTCCACAGCGCTTTTTTTCATGTGTCTGCTCTGTAACAGAGAGATCTGGAGACTAGGCCTAGTCTGACTGGGAAAAACTGAGCCTAGAGACAAAACCATTGTTGTGGCATTTAACAGCCAAACACCTCTTACACCAGGGAAGATTGAGTAAGCACTCCCTTGTGCTACCTTTTATGACTCTAAGGAAGACACCCTTCCAGGCTGTCTTTGGCTGAAAATCACAAGGGGCTTGTAAGTGCTACCTGGAAAGTCAGTTGTAGGGGCCATAGTGACTAGGTCCCAAAGCCCAGGTAAGGATTCGACAGTGCCCTAGAACGTGAAGGCACCCTCCACAATCCCTTTTCCACATGTCTGCTGTGTAGCCGAGAGCTCTGGGGACTAGGCCTGGTCTGACTGGGAAACTGAGGCCTGGAAGCAAACCCATTGTTGTGGCGTCTTAACAGCCAAACACCTCTCCTACCAGGGAAGATTGAATAAGCACTCGCTTGGGGTACGTTTTATGACTCGAAGGAAGGGACCCTGCCTGGCAGCCTTTGGTTGAAAATCACAAGGGGCTGGGAAGTGCTAGCTGGAAAGTCAGTGGTAGGGGCCATTTTGCCTAGGCCCCACTGCCCCGGTAGGGCTTCCCCAAACCCGAGAACATCAAGGCACCCTCCTCAGAGCTAATGCCCCATGTGTGCTCTGTAGCACAGAGCTCTGGAGACTAGGCCTGGTCTGACTAGGACCCTGAGGCCTAGAGGCAAACCCATTGTTGTGACTTCTTAGCAGCAAACACCTGTTTTGCCAAGGAAGATTGGATAAGCACTCCCTAGGGCTACCTTTTATGACTCTAAGAAAGAGACCCTGCAAGGCTGCATTTGGCTGAAAATCACAAGGGGCTGGAAAGTGCTACCTGGAAAGTCAGTGGAAGAGGCCACAGTGCCTAGGCCCCACTGCCCGGGCAGGGCTTCCCCAAGCCAGGGAACCTCAAGGAAGACTCCTCAGAGCTATTGCCCCATGTGTGCTCTGTAGCAGAGAGCTCTGGAGACTAGGTCTGTTCTCACTGGGCAACTTAGGCCCTGGGAGCAGATCTATTGTTGTGGCTTCTTAACAGACGAACACCTGTTGCACCAGGGAAGCATGAATAAGCACTCCCTTGGGCTACCTTTTAAGACTCTAGGGAAGAGAACCTGCCAGGCTGCCTTTGGCTGAAAATCAGAAGTGGCTGGAAAATGCTACCTGGAAAATGAGTTGAAGAGGCCACAGTGCCTATGCCCCACTGCCCGAGTAGGGCTTCCCCAAGCCGGGGAACCTCCAGGAACACTTGTTAAAGTTATTGCCCCATGTGTTCTCTTTAGCAGAGAGTTCTGGAGACTAGGTCTGTTCTGACTGGGAAACTCAGGCCCTGGGAGCAGACCCATTGTTGTGGCTTCTTAACAGCCAAACACCTCTTGCACCAGGGAAGCCTGAATAAGCACTCCCTTGGGCTACCTTTTATGACTCTAAGGAAGAGACCCTGCCAGGCTGCCTTTGGCTGAAAATCACAAGGGGCTGGAAAGTGCCACCTGGAAAGTCAGTGGAAGAGGCCACAGTGCCTAGGCCCCACCGCCCGGGTAGGGCTTCCCCAAGGCGGGGAACCTGAAAGAACACACCTAAGAGCTATTGCCCCATGTGTGCTCTGAAGCAGAGAGCTCTGGAGACTACTAGGTCTGTTCTGACTAGGAAACTGAGGCCTGGAGGCAAACCCATTGTTGTGCCTTCATAACAGCAAACAACTGTTTCGCCAGGGAAGATTGGATAAGCACTCCATTTGGCGACCTTTTATGACGCTAAAGAAGAGACCCTGAAAGGCTGCCTTTGGCTGAAAATCTCAAGTGGATGGAAAGTGCTTCGTGGAATGTCAGTGGAAGAGGCCACAGTGCCTAGGACGCAGCACCCGAGTAGGGCTTCTCCAAGCCAGAGAACCTCAAGGACCACTCCTCAGAGCTATTGCCCCATGTGTGCTCTGTATCAGAGGGCTCTGGAGATTACTAGGTCTGTTTTGACTGGAAACTGAGGACCTCGGAACTGACCCGTTGCTGTGGCTTCTTAACAGACAAACACCTTTTGCACCAGGGAAGCTTTAATAAGCACTCCCTTGGGCTACCTTTTATGACTCTAAGGAAGAGACCCTGCCAGACTGTCTTTGGCTGAAAATCACAAGGGTCTGGAAAGTGCTACCTGAAAAGTCAGTGGAAGAGGCCACAGTGCCTAGGCCCCACCGCCCTGGTAGGGCTTCCTCAAGCCAGGGAACCTCAAGGAACACTCCTCAAAGCTATGTCCCCATGTGTGCTCTGTAGCAGAGGGCTCTGGAGACTACTAGGTCTTTTATGATTGGAAACTGAGGCCCTCGGAACAGACCCGTTGCTGTGGCTTCTTAACCGGCAAACACCTCTTGCACCAGGGAAGCTTGAATAAGCACTCCCTTGTGCTACCTTTTATGACTCTAAGGAACAGACCCTGCCAGGCTGCCTTTGGCTGAAAATTACAAGGGGCTGGAAAGTGCTACCTGGAAAGTCAGTGGAAGAGGCCGCAGAGCCTAGGCCCCACCGCCTGGGTAGGGCTTCCCCAAGCCAGGAAACCTCAGGTAACACTCCTCAGAGCTATTTCCCCATGTGTGCTCTGTAGCACACAGCTCTGGAGAATAGGCTTGGTCTGACTAGCTACCTGAGGCCTGGAGGCAAACCCATTGTTGTGACTTCTTAACAGCAAACACCTCTTTCGCCAAGGAAGATTGGATAAGCACTCCCTTGGGCTACCTTTTATGACTCTAAGGAAGAGACCCTGCCAGGCTGCACTGGGGCTGAAAATCACAAGTGGCTGGAAAGTGCTACGTGGAAAGTCAGTGAAAGAGGCCACAGTGCCTTGGCCCCACCGCCCGGGTAGGACTTCCCCAAGCCAGGGAAACTCAAGGAACACTCCTCAGAGCTATTGCCCCATGTGTGCTCTGTAGCAGAGAGCTCTGGAGACTACTAGGTCTGTTCTGACTGGAAACTGAGGCCCTCAGAGCAGACCCCATGCTGTGGCTTCTTAACAGAAAAAAACACCTCTTGCACCAGGGAATCTTGAATAAGCACTCCCTTGGGCTACCTTTTATGACTCTAAGGAAGAGTCCCTGTCAGGCTGCATTTGGCTGAAAATCACAAGGTGCTGGAAAGTGCTACCAAAAGTAAGTGGAAGAGGCCACAGTGCCTAGGCCGCACCGCCCGGTTAGGGCCTCCCCAAGCCAGGGAGCCTCAAGGAACACTCCTCAGAGCTATTGCCCCATATGTGCTCTGTAGCAGAGAGCTCTGGAGACTAGGTGTATTCTGACGGGGAAACTGAGGTCCTGGGAGCACACCCATTGTTGTGGCTTCTTAACAGACAAACACCTCTTGCACCAGGGAAGTCTGAATAAGCACTCCCTTGGGCTATCTTTTATGACTCTAAGGAAAAGACCCTGCCAGGCTCCATTTGGTTGAAAAGCACAAGGGGCTGGAAAGTGCTAGCTGGAAAGTCAGTGGTAGGGGCCATTGTGCCTAGGCCCCACCGCCCCGGTAGGGCTTCCCCAAGCCCATGAACGTCAAGGCACCCTCCTCAGTGCTAATGCCCCATGTGTGCTCTGTAGCAGAGAGCTCTGGATACTAGGCCTGGTCTGACTAGGAAACTGAGGCCTGGAGGCAAACCCATTGTTGTCCCTTCATAACAGCAAACACCTGTTTCGCCAAGGAAGACTGGATAAGCACTCCCTTGGGCTACCTTTTAGGACTCTAAGGAAGAGACCCTGCCAGGCTGCCTTTGGCTGAAAATCACAAGTGGCTGGAAAGTGCTAGGTGGAAAGTCAGTGGAAGAGGCCACAGTGCCTAGGCCCCACCGGCCGGGTAGGGCTTCCCCAAGCCAGGGAATCTCAAGGAACACTCCTCAGAGCTATTGCCCCATGTGTGCTCTGTAGCAGAGGGCTCTGGAGACTAGGACTGTTCTGACTGGGAAACTGAGGCGCTGGATCAGACCCATTGTTGTGGCTACTTAACAGACAAACACCTCTTGCACCACGGATGTCTGAATAAGCACTCCCTTGGGCTATCTTTTATGACTCTAAGGAAGAGACCCTGCCAGGCTCCATTTGGTTGAAAAGCACAAGGGGCTGGAAAGTGCTACCTGGAAAGTCAGTGGAAGAGGCCACAGTGCCTAGGCCCCACCGCCCGGGTAGGGCTTCCCCAAGCCAGGGAACTCAAGGAACACTCCTCAAGGCCCCAACACTCTAGGACTCAGAGAGGCTATCAGACCCATTGCCCAGACATGTGTGCTCCCTTGGGCTATCTTTTATGCAGAGAGCTCTGGTGACTACTACCTGGTCTGTTCTGACTGGGGGTAAACTCTTCAGAGCTATTGCCCCATGTGGCTCCGTAGCAGACCCATTGTTGTGCCTTGTTGCGCCTTCTTAACAAACAAACACCTCTTGCACCAGGGAAGCTTGAATAAGCACTCCCTTGGGTTACTTTTTATGACTCTAAGGAAGAAACCCTGCCAGACTGCCTTTTTGCTGAAAATCACAAGGGGCTGGAAAGTGCTACCTGGAAAGTCAATGGAACAGATCACAGTGCCTAGGTGCCACCGCCGGGGTAGGGCTTCCCCAAGCCAGGGAACCTCAAGGAACACTCCTCAGAGCTATTGCCCCATGTGTGGTCTGTATCAGAGAGCTGTGGAGACTAGGTCTGTTCTGACTGGGAAACTGAGCCTTGGAATCAGACCCATTGTTGTGGCTTCTTAACAGACAAACACCTCTTGCACCAGGGAAGCTTGAATAAGCACTACCTTGGGCTACCTTTTATGACTCTAAGGAAGAGACCCTGCCAGGCTGCCTGTGGCTGAAAATCACAAGGGGTGGAATGTGCTACCTGAAAAGTCAGTGGAAGGGATCACAGTGCCTAGGCCCCACCGCCCGGGTAGGGTTTCCCCAATCCAGGGAATCTCAAGGAACACTCCTCAGAGCTATTGCCCCATGTGTGCTCTGTAGCAGAGGGCTCTGGAGACTACTAGGTCTCTTCTGCCTGGAAACTGAGGACCTCGGAACTGACCCATTGCTGTGGCTTCTTAACAGACAAACACCTCTTGAACCAGGGAAGCCTGAATAAGCACTCCTTTGGGCTACCTTTTATAAGTCTAAGGAAGAGAACCTGCCAGGCTGCCTTTGGCTGAAAATCGCAAGGGGCTGGAAAGTGCTACCTGGAAAGTCAGTGGAAGAGGCCACAGTGCCTAGGCCCCACCGCCCGGGTAGGGCTTCCCCAAGCCGGGGAACCTCAAGGAACACTCCTCAGAGCTATTGGCCCATGTGTGCTCTGTAGCAGAGAGCTCTGGAGACTAGGTCTGTTCTGACTGGGAAACTGCGGCGCTGGAGCAGACCCATTGTTGTGGCTACTTAACAGAAAAACACCTCTTGCACCCGGGATGTCTGAATAAGCACTCCCTTGGGCTATCTTTTATGACTCTAAGGAAGAGACCGTGCCAGGCTCCATTTGGTTGAAAAGTACAAGGGGCTGGAAAGTGCTAGCTGGAAAGTTAGGGGTAGGGGCCATTGTGCCTAGGCCCAACCGCCCCGGTAGGGCTTCCCCAAGCCCGTGAACGTCAAGGCATCCTCCTCAGAGCTAATGCCCCATGTGCGCTCTGTAGCAGAGAGCTCTGGAGACTAGGTCTGTTCTGACGGGGTAACTGAGGTCCTGGGAGCACACCCATTGTTGCGGCTTCTTAACAGACAAAACCTCTTGTACCAGGGAAGCCTGAATAAGCACTCCCTGGGTGACCTCTTATGACTGTAAGAAAGAGACCCTGCCAGGCTGTCTTTGGCTGAAAATCACAAGGGGCTTGAAAGTGCTACCTGCAAAGTCAGTGGAAGAGGCCACAGTGCCTAGGCCCCACCGCCCGGGTAGGGCTTCCCCAAGCCAGGGAACATCAAGGAACACTCCTCAGAGCTATTGCCCCATGTGTGCTCCGTAGCAGAGAGCTCTGGAGACTACTAGGTCTGTTCTGACTGAGAAACTGAGACCCTGGGATAAGACCCATTGTTGTGCCTTCTTAACAGACAAACACCTCTTGCACCAGGGAAGCTTGAATAAGCACTCCCTTGGGTTACCTTTTTTGACTCTAAGGAAGAGACCCTGCCAGGCTGCCTTTGGCTGAAAATCACAAGGGCCTGGACAGTGCTAACTGGAAAGTCAGTGGAAGAGATCACAGTGCCTAGGTGCCACCGCCGGGGTAGGGCTTCCCCAAGCCAGGGAACCTCAAGGAACACTCCTCAGAGCTATTGCCCAATGTGTGCTCTGTAGCATAGAGCTCTGAGACTAAACAGACAAACACCTCTTGCACCAGGGAAGCTTGAATAAGCACTCCCTTGGGCTACCTTTTTGACTCTAAGGAAGAGACCCTGCCAGGCTGCCTTTGGCTGAAAATCACAAGGGGCTGGAAAGTGCTACCTGGAAAGTCAGTGGAAGGAGCCACAGTGCCTAGGCCCCACCGCCCCGGTAGGGCTTCCCCAAGCCAGGGAACCTCAAGGAACACTCCTCAGAGCTATTGCCCCATGTGTGCTCTGTAGCAGAGAGCTCTGGAGACTAGGTCTGTTCTGACTGGGAAACTGAGGCCCTGGGATCAGACCCATTTTGTGGCTTCTTAACAGACAAACACCTCTTGCACCAGGGAAGCCTGAATAAGCACTCCCTTGGGCTACCTTTTATGACTCTAAGGAAGAGACCCTGCCAGGCTGCCTTTGGCTGAAAATCACAAGGGGCTGGAAAGTGCTACCTGGAAAGTCAGTGGAAGAGGCCACAGTGCCTAGGCCCCACCGCCCGGGTAGGGCTTCCCCAAGCCAGGGAACCTCAAGGAACACTCCTCAGAGCTATTGCCCCATGTGTGCTCTGTAGCAGAGAGCTCTGGAGACTAGGTCTGTTCTGACTGGGAAACTGAGGCCCTGGGAGCAGACCCATTGTTGTGGCTACTTAACAGAAAACACCTCTTGCACCAGGGAAGCCTGAATAAGCACTCCCTTGGGCTACCTTTTATGACTCTAAGGAAGAGACCCTGCCAGGCTGCCTTTGGTTGAAAATCACAAGGGGCTGGAAAGTGCTACCTGGAAAGTCAGTGGAAGGGGCCACAGTGCCTAGGCCCCACCGCCCCGGTAGGGCTTCCCCAAGCCCGGGAACCTCAAGGAACACTCCTCAGAGCTATTGCCCCATGTGTGCTCTGTAGCAGAGAGCTCTGGAGACTAGGTCTGTTCTGACTGGGAAACTGAGGTCCTGGGAGCAGACCCATTGTTGTGGCTTCTTAACAGACAAACACCTCTTGCACCAGGGAAGCCTGAATAAGCACTCCCTTGGGTGACCTTTTATGACTCTAAGGAAGAGACCCTGCCAGGCTGCTCTTGGCTGAAAATCACAAGGGGCTGGAAAGTGCTACCTGGAAAGTCAGTGGAAGAGGCCACAGTGCCTAGGCCCACCACCGCCCGGGTAGGGCTTCCCCAAGCCAGGGAACATCAAGGAACACTCCTCAGAGCTATTGCCCCATGTGTGCTCTGTAGCAGAGAGCTCTGGAGACTACTAGGTCTGTTCTGACTGGGAAACTGAGGCCCTGGGATAAGACCCATTGTTGTGGCTTCTTAACAGACAAACACCTCTTGCACCAGGGAAGCTTGAATAAGCACTCCCTTGGGTTACCTTTTTTGACTCTAAGGAAGAGACCCTGCCAGGCTGCCTTTGGCTGAAAATCACAAGGGGCTGGAAAGTGCTACCTGGAAAGTCAGTGGAAGAGATCCACAGTGCCTAGGCCCCACCGCCGGGGTAGGGCTTCCCCAAGCCAGGGAACCTCAAGGAACACTCCTCAGAGCTATTGCCCCATGTGTGCTCTGTAGCAGAGAGCTCTGGAGACTAGGTCTGTTCTGACTGGGAAACTGAGGCCCTGGGATCAGACCCATTGTTGTGGCTTCTTAACAGACAAACACCTCTTGCACCAGGGAAGCTTGAATAAGCACTCCCTTGGGCTACCTTTTATGACTCTAAAAAAGAGACCCTGCCAGGCTGCCTTTGGCTGAAAATCACAAGGGGCTGGAAAGTGCTACCTGGAAAGTCAGTGGAAGAGGCCACAGTGCCTAGGCCCCACCGCCCGGGTAGGGCTTCCCCAAGCCAGGGAACCTCAAGGAACACTCCTCAGAGCTATTGCCCCATGTGTGCTCTGTAGCAGAGAGCTCTGGAGACTAGGTCTGTTCTGACTGGGAAACTGAGGGCCTGGGATCAGACCCATTGTTGTGGCTTCTTAACAGACAAAACACCTCTTGCACCAGGGAAGCCTGAATAAGCACTCCCTTGGGCTACCTTTTATGACTCTAAGGAAGAGACCCTGCCAGGCTGCCTTTGGCTGAAAATCACAAGGGGCTGGAAAGTGCTACCTGGAAAGTCAGTGGAAGAGGCCACAGTGCCTAGGCCCTACCACCCCGGTAGGGCTTCCCCAAGCCAGGGAACCTCAAGGAACACTCCTCAGAGCTATTGCCCCATGTGTGCTCTGTAGCAGAGAGCTCTGGAGACTAGGGTCTGTTCTGACTGGGAAACTGAGGCCCTGGGAGCAGACCCATTGTTGTGGCTTCTTAACAGACAAACACCTCTTGTACCAGGGAAGCCTGAATAAGCACTCCCTTGGGTGACCTTTTATGACTGTAAGAAGAGAGACCCTGCCAGGCTGTCTTTGGCTGAAAATCACAAGGGGCTGGAAAGTGCTACCTGGAAAGTCAGTGGAAGAGGCCACAGTGCCTAGGCCCCACCGCCCCCGGTAGGGCTTCCCCAAGCCAGGGAACATCAGTGTAGGGCTCCCCAAGCCAGGTCATCCTCAGAGCTAATGCCTCATGGTGCTCTGTAGAGAGCTCTGACTAGGTCTGTTCTGACTGGAAACTGAGGACCTCGGAACTGACCCATTGCTGTGGCTTCTTAACAGACAAACACCTCTTGCACAAGGGAAGCTTCAATAAGCACTCCCTTGGGCTACCTTTTATGACTCTAAGGAAGAGATCCTGCCAGACTCTCTTTGGCTGAAAATCACAAGGGTCTGGAAAATGCTACCTGGAAAGTCAGTGGAAGAGGCCACAGTGCCTAGCCCACACCGCCCGGGTAGGGCTTCCCCAAGCCAGGGAACCTCAAGGAACACTCCTCAGAGCTATTGCCCCATGTGTGCTCTGTAGCAGAGGGCTCTGGAGACTACTAGGTCTTTTCTCACTGGAAACTGAGGCCCTCGGCACAGACCCATTGTTGTGGCTTCTTAACAGACAAACAGCTCTTGCACCAGGGAAGCCTGAATAAGCACTCCCTTGGGCTACCTTTTATGACTCTAAGGAAGAGACCCTGCCAGGCTGCCTTTTTGCTGAAAATCACAAGGGGCTGGAAAGTGCTACCTGGAAAGTCAGTGGAAGAGGCCACAGTGCCTAGGCCCCACGGCCCGGGTAGGGCTTCCCCAAGCCAGGGAACCTCAAGGAACACTCCTCAGAGATATTGCCCCATGTGTGCTCTGTAGCAGAGAGCTCTGGAGACTAGGTCTGTTCTGACTGGGAAACTCAGGCCCTGGGAGCAAACCCATTGTTGTGGCTTCTTAACAGCCAAACACCTCTTGCACCAGGGAAGCCTGAAAAAGCACTCCCTTGGGCTATCTTTTATGACTCTAAGGAACAGACCCTGCCAGGCTGCCTTTGGCTGAAAATCACAAGGGGCTGGAAAGTGCTACCTGGAAAGTCAGTGGAAGAGTCCACAGTGCCTAGTCCCCATCGCCCGGGAAGGGCTTCCCCAAGCCGGGGAACCTCAAGGAACACTCCTCAGAGAAATTGCCACGTGTGTGTTCGGTAGCAGAGAGCTCTGGAGACTAGCTCTGTTCTGAATCTGAAACTGAGGGCCTGGGATCAGACGTATTGTTGTGGCTCCTTAAGAAACACCTCTTGCACCAGGGAAGCCTGAATAAGCACTCCCTTGGGCTACCTTTTATGACTCTAAGGAAGAGACCCTGCCAGGCTGCCTTTGGCTGAAAATCACAAGTGGCTGGAAAAAGCTACCTGGAAAAGTCAGGGGAAGAGGCCACAGTGCCTAGGCCCTACCACCCGGGTAGGGCTTCCCCAAGCCAGTGAACCTCACGGAACACTCCTCAGAGCTATTGCCCCATGTGTGCTCTGTAACAGTGAGCTCTGGAGACTAGGTATGTTCTGACTTGGAAAATGAGTCCCTGGGAGCAGACCCATTGTGGTTACTTCTTAATAGACAAACACCTCTTGCACCCGGGATGTCTGAATAAGCACTCCCTTGGGCTATCTTTTATGACTCTAAGGAAGAGACCGTGCCAGGCTCCATTTGGTTGAAAAGTACAAGGGGCTGGAAAGTGCTAGCTGGAAAGTTAGGGGTAGGGGCCATTGTGCCTAGGCCCAACCGCCCCGGTAGGGCTTCCCCAAGCCCGTGAACGTCAAGGCATCCTCCTCAGAGCTAATGCCCCATGTGCGCTCTGTAGCAGAGAGCTCTGGAGACTAGGTCTGTTCTGACGGGGAAACTGAGGTCCTGGGAGCACACCCATTGTTGTGGCTTCTTAACAGACAAAACCTCTTGTACCAGGGAAGCCTGAATAAGCACTCCCTGGGTGACCTCTTATGACTGTAAGAAAGAGACCCTGCCAGGCTGTCTTTGGCTGAAAATCACAAGGGGCTTGAAAGTGCTACCTGCAAAGTCAGTGGAAGAGGCCACAGTGCCTAGGCCCCACCGCCCGGGTAGGGCTTCCCCAAGCCAGGGAACATCAAGGAACACTCCTCAGAGCTATTGCCCCATGTGTGCTCCGTAGCAGAGAGCTCTGGAGACTACTAGGTCTGTTCTGACTGAGAAACTGAGACCCTGGGATAAGACCCATTGTTGTGCCTTCTTAACAGACAAACACCTCTTGCACCAGGGAAGCTTGAATAAGCACTCCCTTGGGTTACCTTTTTTGACTCTAAGGAAGAGACCCTGCCAGGCTGCCTTTGGCTGAAAATCACAAGGGCCTGGACAGTGCTAACTGGAAAGTCAGTGGAAGAGATCACAGTGCCTAGGTGCCACCGCCGGGGTAGGGCTTCCCCAAGCCAGGGAACCTCAAGGAACACTCCTCAGAGCTATTGCCCAATGTGTGCTCTGTAGCATAGAGCTCTGAAGACTAGGTCTGTTCTGACAAGGAATCTGAGGCCCTGGGATCAGACCCATCGTTGTGGCTACTTAACAGACAAACACCTCTTGCACCAGGGAAGCCTGAATAAGCACTCCTTTGGGCTACCTTTTATAAGTCTAAGGAAGAGAACCTGCCAGGCTGCCTTTGGCTGAAAATCGCAAGGGGCTGGAAAGTGCTACCTGGAAAGTCAGTGGAAGAGGCCACAGTGCCTAGGCCCCACCACACGGGTATGGCTTCCCCAGGCCAGGGAACCTCAAGGAACACTCCTCAGAGATATTGCCCCTTGTGCGCTCTGTAGCAGAGAGCCGTGGAGACTAGGTCTGTTCTGACTGGGAAACTGAGGCCCTGGAGAAAAACCCCCATTGTTGCGGCTTCTTAACAGACAAACACCTCTTGCACCAGGGAAGCCTGAATAAGCACTCCCTTGAGCTACCTTTTATGACTCTAAGGAAGACAACCTGCCAGGCTGCCTTTGGCTGAAAACCACAAGGAACTGGAAAGTGCTACGTGAAAATTCAGAGGAAAAGGCCACAGGGCCCAGGCCCTACCACCCGGGTAGGGCTTCCCCACGCCAGGGAACCTCAAGGAACCCTCCTCAGAGCTATTGTCCGATGTGTGCTCGATAACAGTGAGCTCTGGAGACTAAGTATGTTCTGACTGGGAAACTGAGTCCCTGGGAGCAGACCCATTGTTTTGGCTTCTTAACAGACAAACACCTCTTGTACCAGGGAAGCCTGAATAAGCACTCCCTTGGGCTACCTTTTATGACTCTAAGGAAGAGACCCTGCCAGGCTGCCTTTGGCTGAAAATCACAAGGGGCTGGAAAGTGCTACCTGGAAAGTCAGTGGAAGAGGCCACAGTGCCTAGGCCCCACCGCCCGGGTAGGGCTTCCCCAAGCCAGGGAAACTCAAGGAACACTCCTCAGAGCTATTGCCCCATGTGTGCTCTGTAGCAGAGAGCTCTGGAGACTACTAGGTCTGTTCTGACTGGGAAACTGAGGCCCTGGGAGCAGACCCATTGTTGTGGCTTCTTAACAGACAAACACCTCTTGCACCAGGGAAGCCTGAATAAGCACTCCCTTGGGCTACCTTTTATGACTCTAAGGAAGAGACCCTGCCAGGCTGCCTTTGGCTGAAAATCACAAGGGGCTGGAAAGTGCTACCTGGAAAGTCAGTGGAAGAGGCCACAGTGCCTAGGCCCCACCGCCCGGGTAGGGCTTCCCCAAGCCAGGGAACCTCAAGGAACACTCCTCAGAGCTATTGCCCCATGTGTGCTCTGTAGCAGAGAGCTCTGGACTACTAGGTCTGTTCTGACTGGGAAACTGAGGCCCTGGGAGCAGACCCATTGTTGTGGCTTCTTAACAGACAAACACCTCTTGCACCAGGGAAGCCTGAATAAGCACTCCCTTGGGCTACCTTTTATGACTCTAAGGAAGAGACCCTGCCAGGCTGCCTTTGGCTGAAAATCACAAGGGGCTGGAAAGTGCTACCTGGAAAAGTCAGTGGAAGAGGCCACAGTGCCTAGGCCCCACCGCCCGGGTAGGGCTTCCCCAAGCCAGGGAACCTCAAGGAACACTCCTCAGAGCTATTGCCCCATGTGTGCTCTGTATCAGAGAGCTCTGGAGACTAGGTCTGTTCTGACTGGGAAACTGAGGCCCTGGGAGCAGACCCATTGTTGTGGCTTCTTAACAGACAAACACCTCTTGCACCAGGGAAGCTTGAATAAGCACTCCCTTGGGCTACCTTTTATGACTCTAAGGAAGAGACCCTGCCAGGCTGCCTTTGGCTGAAAATCACAAGGGGCTGGAAAGTGCTACCTGGAAAGTCAGTGGAAGAGGCAACAGTGCCTAGGCCCCACCGCCCGGGTAGGGCTTCCCCAAGCCAGGGAACCTCAAGGAACACTCCTCAGAGCTATTGCCCCATGTGTGTGCTCTGTAGCAGAGAGCTCTGGAGACTAGGTCTGTTCTGACTGGGAAACTGAGGCCCTGGGAGCAGACCCATTGTTGTGGCTTCTTAACAGACAAACACCTCTTGCACCAGGGAAGCTTGAATAAGCACTCCCTTGGGCTACCTTTTATGACTCTAAGGAAGAGACCCTGCCAGGCTGCCTTTGGCTGAAAAATCACAAGGGGCTGGAAAGTGCTACCTGGAAAGTCAGTGGAAGGGGCCATTGTGCCTAGGCCCCACCGCCCCGGGTAGGGCTTCCCCAAGCCCGGGAACGTCAAGGAACACTCCTCAGAGCTATTGCCCCATGTGTGCTCTGTAGCAGAGAGCTCTGGAGACTAGGTCTGTTCTGACTGGGAAACTGAGGCCCTGGGAGCAGACCCATTGTTGTGGCTTCTTAACAGACAAACACCTCTTGCACCAGGGAAGCCTGAATAAGCACTCCCTTGGGCTACCTTTTATGACTCTAAGGAAGAGACCCTGCCAGGCTGCCTTTGGCTGAAAATCACAAGGGGCTGGAAAGTGCTACCTGGAAAGTCAGTGGAAGAGGCCACAGTGCCTAGGCCCCACCGCCCGGGTAGGGCTTCCCCAAGCCAGGGAACCTCAAGGAACACTCCTCAGAGCTATTGCCCCATGTGTGCTCTGTAGCAGAGAGCTCTGGAGACTAGGTCTGTTCTGACTGGGAAACTGAGGCCCTGGGAGCAGACCCATTGTTGTGGCTTCTTAACAGACAAACACCTCTTGCACCAGGGAAGCTTGAATAAGCACTCCCTTGGGCTACCTTTTATGACTCTAAGGAAGAGACCCTGCCAGGCTGCATTTGGCTGAAAATCACAAGGGGCTGGAAAGTGCTAGCTGGAAAGTCAGTGGAAGAGGCCACAGTGCCTAGGCCCCCCCGGGTAGGGCTTCCCCAAGCCAGGGAACCTCAAGGAACACTCCTCAGAGCTATTGCCCCATGTGTGCTCTGTAGCAGAGAGCTCTGGAGAGACTAGGTCTGTTCTGACTGGGAAACTGAGGCCCTGGGAGCAGACCCATTGTTGTGGCTTCTTAACAGACAAAAACACCTCTTGCACAGGGAAGCCTGAATAAGCACTCCCTTGGGTGACCTTTTATGACTCTAAGGAAGAGACCCTGCCAGGCTGTCTTTGGCTGAAAATCACAAGGGGCTGGAAAGTGCTACCTGCAAAGTCAGTGGAAGAGGCCACAGTGCCTAGGCCCCACCGCCCGGGTAGGGCTTCCCCAAGCCAGGGAACATCAAGGAACACTCCTCAGAGCTATTGCCCCATGTGTGCTCTGTAGCAGAGAGCTCTGGAGACTAGGTCTGTTCTGACTGGGAAACTGAGGCCCTGGGAGCAGACCCATTGTTGTGGCTTCTTAACAGACAAACACCTCTTGCACCAGGGAAGCTGAATAAAGCACTCCCTTGGGCTACCTTTTATGACTCTAAGGAAGAGACCCTGCCAGGCTGCCTTTGGCTGAAAATCACAAGGGGCTGGAAAGTGCTACCTGGAAAGTCAGTGGAAGAGGCCACAGTGCCTAGGCCCCACCGCCCGGGTAGGGCTTCCCCAAGCCAGGGAACCTCAAGGAACACTCCTCAGAGCTATTGCCCCATGTGTGCTCTGTAGCAGAGAGCTCTGGAGACTAGGGTCTGTTCTGACTGGGAAACTGAGGCCCTGGGATCAGACCCATTGTTGTGGCTTCTTAACAGACAAACACCTCTTGCACCAGGGAAGCTTGAATAAGCACTCCCTTGGGCTACCTTTTTTGACTCTAAGGAAGAGACCCTGCCAGGCTGCCTTTGGCTGAAAATCACAAGGGGCTGGAAAGTGCTACCTGGAAAGTCAGTGGAAGAGGCCACAGTGCCTAGGCCCCACCGCCCGGGTAGGGCTTCCCCAAGCCAGGGAACCTCAAGGAACACTCCTCAGAGCTATTGCCCCATGTGTGCTCTGTAGCAGAGAGCTCTGGAGACTACTAGGTCTGTTCTGACTGGGAAACTGAGGCCCTGGGATAAGACCCATTGTTGTGGCTTCTTAACAGACAAACACCTCTTGCACCAGGGAAGCTTGAATAAGCACTCCCTTGGGCTACCTTTTTATGACTCTAAGGAAGAGACCCTGCCAGGCTGCCTTTGGCTGAAAATCACAAGGGGCTGGAAAGTGCTACCTGGAAAGTCAGTGGAAGAGGCCACAGTGCCTAGGCCCCACCGCCCGGGTAGGGCTTCCCCAAGCCAGGGAACCTCAAGGAACACTCCTCAGAGCTATTGCCCCATGTGTGCTCTGTAGCAGAGAGCTCTGGAGACTACTAGGTCTGTTCTGACTGGGAAACTGAGGCCCTGGGATCAGACCCATTGTTGTGGCTTCTTAACAGACAAACACCTCTTGCACCAGGGAAGCCTGAATAAGCACTCCCTTGGGCTACCTTTTATGACTCTAAGGAAGAGACCCTGCCAGGCTGCCTTTGGCTGAAAATCACAAGGGGCTGGAAAGTGCTACCTGGAAAGTCAGTGGAAGAGGCAGGCCCTGGGCGCAGACCCATTGTTGTGGCTTCTTAACAGACAAAAATAACTTGTACCAGGGAAGCCTGAATAAGCACTACCTTGGGATACCTTTTATGACTCTAAGGAAGAGACCCTGCCAGGCTACCTGTGGCTGAAATTCACAAGGGGTGGAATGTGCTACCTGAAAAGTCAGTGGAAGGGATCACAGTGCCTAGGCCCCACCGCCCGGGTAGGGCTTCCCCAAGCCAGGGAATCTCAAGGAAAACTCCTCAGAACTATTACCCCATGTGTGCTCTGTAGCAGAGGGCTCTGGAGACTAGGTCTGTTCTGACTGGGAAACTGAGGCGCTGGAGCAGACCCATTGTTGTGGCTACTTAACAGACAAACACCTCTTGCACCAGGGATGTCTGAATAAGCACTCCCTTGGGCTATCTTTTATGACTCTAGGGAAGAGACCCTGCCAGGCTCCATTTGGTTGAAAAGCACAAGGGGCTGGAAAGTGCTAGCTGGAAAGTCAGTGGTAGGGGCCATTGTGCCTAGGCCCCACAGCCCCGGTAGGGCTTCCCCAAGCCCATGAACGTCAAGGCACCCTCCTCAGAGCTAATTCCCCATGTGTGCTCTGTATCAGAGAGCTGTGGAGACTAGGTCTGTTCTGACTGGGAAACTGAGGCCCTGGGATCAGACCCATTGTTGTGGCTTCTTAACAGACAAACACCTCTTGCACCAGGGAAGCTTGAATAAGCACTCCCTTGGGCTACCTTTTTTGACTCTAAGGAAGAGACCCTGCCATGCAGTGCTGAAAATCACAAGGGGCTGGACAGTGCTACCTGGAAAGTCAGTGGAAGAGATCACAGTGCGTAGGTGCCACCGCCGGGGTAGGGCTTCCCCAAGCCAGGGAACCTCAAGGAACACTCCTCAGAGCTATTGCCCAATGTGTGCTCTGTAGCAGAGAGCTCTGGAGACTAGGTCTGTTCTGACTGGGAAACTCAGGCGCTGGGAGCAGACGCATTGTTGTGGCTACTTAACAGACAAACACCTCTTGCACCAGGGAAGTCTGAATAAGCATTCCCTTGGGCTATCTTTTATGACTCTAAGGAAAAGACCCTGCCAGGCTCCATTTGGTTGAAAAGCACAAGGGGTTGGAAAGTGCTAGCTGGAAAGTCAGTGGTAGGGGCCATTGTGCCTAGGCCCCACCGCCCCGGTAGGGCTTCCCCAAGCCCGTGAACGTCAAGGCACCCTCCTCAGTGCTAATGCCCCATATGTGCTCTGTAGCAGAGAGCTCTGGATACTAGGCCTGGTCTGACTAGGAAACTGAGGCCTGGAGGCAAACCCATTGTTGTCCCTTCATAACAGCAAACACCTGTTTCGCCAAGGAAGATTGGATAAGCACTCCCTTGGGCTACCTTTTATGACTCTAAGGAAGAGAGCCTGCCAGGCTGCCTTTGGCTGAAAATCACAAGTAGCTGGAAAGTGCTACCTGGAAAGTCAGTGGAAGAGGCCACAGTGCCTAGGCCGCACTGCCCGGGTAGGGCTTCCCCAAGCCAGGGAACCTGAAGGAACACTCCTCAGAGCTATTGCCCCATGTGTGCTCTGTAGCAGAGAGCTCTGGAGACTAGGTCTGTTCTGACGGGAAAACTGAGGCCCTGGGCGCAGACCCATTGTTGTGGCTTCTTAACAGACAAAAACCACTTGTATCAGGGAAGCCTGAAGAAGCACTACCTTGGGCTACCTTTTATGACTCTAAGGAAGAGACCCTGCCAGGCTACCTGTGGCTGAAAATCACAAGGGGTGGAATGTGCTACCTGAAAAGTCAGTGGAAGGGATCACAGTGCCTAGGCCCCACCGCCCGGGTAGGGCTTCCCCAAGCCAGGGAATCTCAAGGAACACTCCTCAGAGCTATTGCCCCATGTGTGCTCTGTAGCAGAGGGCTCTGGAGACTAGGTCTGTTCTGACTGGGAAACTGAGGCGCTGGAACAGACCCATTGTTGTGGCTACTTAACAGACAAACACCTCTTGCACCAGGGATGTCTGAATAAGCACTCCCTTGGGCTATCTTTTATGACTCTAAGGAAGAGACCCTGCCAGGCTCCATTTGGTTGGAAAGCACAAGGGGCTGGAAAGTGCTAGCTGGAAAGTCAGTGGTAGGGGCCATTGTGCCTAGGCCTCACCGCCCCGGTAGGGCTTCCCCAAGCCCATGAACGTCAAGGCACCCCCTCCTCAGAGCTAATTCCCCATGTGTGCTCTGTATCAGAGAGCTGTGGAGACTAGGTCTGTTCTGACTGGGAAACTGAGGCCCTGGGATCAGACCCATTGTTGTGGCTTCTTAACAGACAAACACCTCTTGCACCAGGGAAGCTTGAATAAGCACTCCCTTGGGCTACCTTTTATGACTCTAAGGAAGAGACCCTGCCAGGCTGCCTGTGGCTGAAAATCACAAGGGGTGGAATGTGCTACCTGAAAAGTCAGTGGAAGGGATCACAGTGCCTAGGCCCCACCGCCCGGGTAGGGTTTCGCCAATCCAGGGAATCTCAAGGAACACTCCTCAGAGCTATTGCCCCATGTGTGCTCTGTAGCAGAGGGCTCTGGAGACTACTAGGTCTCTTCTGCCTGGAAACTGAGGACCTCGGAACTGACCCACTGCTGTGGCTTCTTAACAGACAAACACCTCTTGAACCAGGGAAGGCTGAATAAGCCCTCCTTTGGGCTACCTTTTATGAGTCTAAGGAAGAGAAACTGCTAGGCTGCCTTTGGCTGAAAATCGCAAGGGGCTGGAAAGTGCTACCTGGAAAGTCCGTGGAAGAGGCCACAGTGCCTAGGCCGCACCGCCCGGGTAGGGCTTCCCCAAGCCGGGGAACCTCAAGGAACACTCCTCAGAGCTATTGGCCCATGTGTGCTCTGTAGCAGAGAGCTCTGGAGACTAGGTCTGTTCTGACTGGGAAACTGAGGCGCTGGAGCAGACCCATCGTTGTGGCTACTTAACAGAAAACACCTCTTGCACCAGGGATGTCTGAATAAGCACTCCCTTGGGCTATCTTTTATGACTCTAAGGAAGAGACCGTGCCAGGCTCCATTTGGTTGAAAAGCACAAGGGGCTGGAAAGTGCTAGCTGGAAAGTTAGGGGTAGGGGGTAGGGGCCATTGTGCCTAGGCCCCACCGCCCCGGTAGGGCTTCCCCAAGCCCGTGAACGTCAAGGCACCCTCCTCAGAGCTAATGCCCCATGTGCGCTCTGTAGCAGAGAGCTCTGGATACTAGGCCTGGTCTGACTAGGAAACTGAGGCCTGGAGGCAAACCCATTGTTGTCCCTTCATAACAGCAAACACCTGTTTTGCCAGGGAAGATTGGATAAGCACTCCCTTGGGCTACCTTTTATGACTCTAAGGAAGAGACGCTGCCAGACTGCCTTCGGCTGAAAATCACAAGGGGCAGGAAACTGCTACGTGGAAAGTCAGTGGAAGAGGCCACAGTGCCTAGGCTGGGGAAAGTCAGTGGAAGAGAAGCCCAGTGCCTAGCCTAGGCCGCACCGCCCGGGTGGGGCCTCCCCCAAGCCAGGGAACCTCAAGGAACACTCCGCAGAGCTATTGCCCCATGTGTGCTCTATAGCAGAGAGCTCTGGAGACTAGGTCTGTTCTGACGGGGAAACGGAGGTCCTGGGAGCGCACCCATTGTTGTGGCTTCTTAACAGACAAAAACCTCTTCTACCAGGGAAGCCTGAATAAGCACTCCCTGGGTGACCTCTTATGACTGTAAGAAAGAGACCCTGCCAGGCTGTCTTTGGCTGAAAAAAATCACAAGGGGCTTGAAAGTGCTACCTGCAAAGTCAGTGGAAGAGGCCACAGTGCCTAGGCCCCACCGCCCGGGTAGGGCTTCCCCAAGCCAGGGAACATCAAGGAACACTCCTCAGAGCTATTGCCCCATGTGTGCTCCGTAGCAGAGAGCTCTGTAGACTGCTAGGTCTGTTCTGACTGAGAAACTGAGACCCTGGGATAAGACCCATTGTTGTGCCTTCTTAACAGACAAACACCTCTTGCAGCAGGGAAGCTTGAATAAGCTCTCCCTTGGGTTACCTTTTTTGACTCTAAGGAAGAGACCCTGCCAGGCTGCCTTTGGCTGAAAATCACAAGGGGCTGGACAGTGCTACCTGGAAAGTCAGTGGAAGAGATCACAGTGCCTAGGTGCCACCGCCGGGGTAGGGCTTCCCCAAGCCAGGGAACCTCAAGGAACACTCCTCAGAGCTATTGCCACCTGCGTGCTCTGTAGCATAGAGCTCTGAAGACTAGGTCTGTTCTGACAGGGAATCTGAGGCCCTGGGATCAGACCCATCGTTGTGGCTACTTAACAGACAAACACCTCTTGCACCAGGGAAGCTTGAATAAGCACTTCCTTGGGCTACGTTGTATGACTCTAAAAAAAGACCCTGCCAGGCTGCCTTTGGCTGAAAATCACAAGGGGCTGGAGAGTGCTACCTGGAAAGTCAGTGGAAGAGGCCACAGTGCCTAGGCCCTACCGCACGGGTAGGGCTTCCCCAAGCCAGGGAACCTCAAGAAACACTCCTCAGAGCTATTGCCCCATGTGTGCTCTGTATCAGAGGGCTCTGGAGGCTCCTAGGTCTGTTCTGACTGGAAACTGAGGACCTCGGAACTGACCCATTGCTGTGGCTTCTTAACAGACAAACACCTCTTGTACCAGGGAATCTTGAATAAGCACTACCTTGGGCTACCTTTTATGGCTCTAAGGAAGAGACCCTGCCAGACTGCCTGTGGCTGAAAATCACAAGGGGTGGAATGTGCTACCTGAAAAGTCTGTGGAAGGGATCACAGTGCCTAGGCCCCACCGCCCGGTTAGGGCTTCCCCAATCCAGGGAATCTCAAGGAACACTCCTCAGAGCTATTGCCCCATGTGTGCTCTGGAACAGAGAGCTCTGGAGACTACTAGGGCTGTTCTGTCTAGGAAACTGAGTCCCTGGAAGCAAACCAATTGCTGTGGCTTCTTAACGGACAAACACCTCTTGCACCAGGGAAGCCTGAATAAGCACTCCCTTGGGCTACCTTTTATGACTCTAAGGAAGAGACCCTGCCAGGCTGCCTTTGGTTGAAAATCACAAGGGGCTGGAAAGTACTGCCTGGAAAGTCAGTGGAAGAGGCCACAGTGCCTAGGCCCCACTGCCCGTGTAGGGCTTCCCCAAGACAGGGAACCTCAAGGAACACTCCTCAGAGCTATTGCCCCCCCATGTGTGCTCTGTGGCAGAGAGCTCTGGAGAGTAGGTCTGTTCTGAATGGGAAACTTAGGCACTGGGAGCAGACTCATTGTTGTGGCTTCTTAACAGACAAACACCTCTTGCACCAAGGAAGCCTGAATAAGCACTACCTTGGGCTACCTTTTATGACTCTAAGGAAGAGACCCTGCCAGGCTGCCTTTGGGTGAAAATCACAAGGGGCTTGAAAGTGCTCCCAGGAAATTCAGTGGATGAGGCGACAGTGCCGAGACCCCACCGCCCCCGTAGGGACTTCCCCAAGCCAGGGAACCTCAAGGAACACTCCTCAGAGCTATTGCCCCATGTGTGCTCTCGAGGCAGAGAGCTCTGGAGACTAGGTCTGTTCTGACTCTAAAACTGAGGGCCTGGGAGCAGACCTATTGTTGTGGCTTCTTAACAAACACACTCTTGCACCACCAGGGAAGCCTGAATAAGCACTCCTTTGGGCTACCTTTTATGACTCTAAGGAAGACACCCTGCCAGGCTGCCTTTGACTGAAAATCACAAGGGGTGGAAAGTGCTACCTGGAAAGTCAGTGGAAGAGGCAACAGTGCCTAGGCCCCACCGCCCGGGTAGGGCTTCCCCAAGCCAGGGTACATCAAGGAACACTCCTCAGAGCTATTGCCCCATGTGTGCTCCGTAGCAGAGAGCTCTGGAGACTACTAGGTCTGTTCAGAATGGGAAACTTAGACCGTGGGAGCAGACCCATTGTTGCGCCTTCTTAACAGACAAACACCTCTTGCACCAGGGAAGCTTGAATAAGCACTCCCTTGGGTTACTTTTTATGACTCTAAGGAAGAGACCCTGCCAGGCTACCTTTTTGTTGAAAATCACAAGGGGCTGGAAAGTGCTACCTGGAAAGTCAATGCAACAGATCACAGTGCCTAGGTGCCACCGCCAGAGTAGGGCTTCCCCAAGCCAGGGGGACCCTCAAGGAACACTCCTCAGAGCTATTGCCCCATGTGTGCTCTGTAGCAGAGGGCTCTGGAGACTATTAGGTCTTTTTCTCACTGGAAACTGAGGCCCTGGGAGCAGATCTATTGTTGTGGCTTCTTAACAGATGAACACCTGTTGCACCAGGTAAGCATGAATAAGCACTCCCTTGGGCTACCTTTTAAGACTCTAGGGAAGAGAATCTGCCAGGCTGCCTTTGGCTGAAAAAAACAGAAGTGGCTGGAAAGTGCTAACTGGAAAGTGAGTTGAAGAGGCCACAGTGCCTATGCCCCACTGCACGGGTAGGGCTTCCCCAAGCCGGGGAACCTCCAGGAACACTCGTTAAAGTTATTGCCCCATGTGTTCTCTTTAGCAGAGAGTTCTGGAGACTAGGTCTGTTCTGACTGGGAAACTCAGGCCCTGGGAGCAGACCCATTGTTGTGGCTTCTTAACAGCCAAACACCTCTTGCACCAGGGAAGCCTGAATAAGCACTCCCTTGGGGCTCCTTTTATAACTCTAAGGAAGAGACCCTGCCAGGCTGCCTTTGGCTGAAAATCACAAGGGGCTGGAAAGTGCCACCTGGAAAGTCAGTGGAAGAGGCCACAGTGCCTAGGCCCCACGGCCCGGGTAGGGCTTCCCTAAGCCAGGGAACCTCAAGGAACACTCCTCAGAGCTATTGCCCCATGTGTGCTCTGTAGCAGAGAGCTCTGGAGACTAGGTCTGTTCTGACTGGGAAACTCAGGCCCTGGGAGCAGACCCATTGTTGTGGATTCTTAACAGCCAAACAGCTCTTGCACCAGGGAAGCCTGAATAAGCACTCCCTTGGGCTACCTTTTATGACTCTAAGGAAGAGACCTTGCCAGGCTGCCTTTGGCTGAAAATCACAAGGGGCTGGAAAGTGCCACCTGGAAAGTCAGTGGAAGAGGCCACAGTGCCTAGGCCCCACCGCCGGGGTAGGGCTTCCCCAAGCCGGGGAACCTGAAGGAACACTCCTAAGAGCTATTCCCCAATGTGTGCTCTGAAGCAGAGAGCTCTGGAGACTACTAGGTCTGTTCTGACTAGGAAACTGAGGCCTGGATGCAAACCCATTGTTGTGCCTTCATAACAGCAAACAACTGTTTCGCCAGGGAAGATTGGATAAGCACTCCATTGGGCGACCTTTTATGACGCTAAAGAAGAGACCCTGAAAGGCTGCCTTTGGCTGAAAATCACAAGTGGATGGAAAGTGCTACGTGGAAAGTCAGTGGAAGAGGCCACAGTGCCTAGGACGCAGCACCCGAGTAGGGCTTCTCCAAGCCAGGGAACCTCAAGGACCACTCCTCAGAGCTATTGCCCCATGTGTGCTCTGTATCAGAGAGCTATGGAGACAAGGTCTGTTCTGACTGGGAAACTGAGGCTCTGGGAGCAGACCCTTTGTTGTGGCTTCTTAACAGACAAACACCTCTTGCACCAGGGAAGCTTGAATAAGCACTCCCTTGGGCTACCTTTTATGACTCTAAGGAAGAGACCCTGCCAGGCTGCCTTTGGCTGAAAATCACAAGGGGCTGGAAAGTGCTACCTGAAAAGTCATTGGAAGAGGCCACAGTGCCTAGGCCCCACCGCCCGGGTAGGGCTTCCCCAAGCCAGGGAACCTCAAGGACCACTCCTGCGAGCTATTGACCCATGTGTGCTCTGTATCAGAGGGCTCTGGAGATTATTAGGTCTGTTTTGACTGGAAACTGAGGACCTCGGAACTGACCCGTTGCTGTGGCTTCTTAACAGACAAACACCTCTTGCACCAGGGAAGCTTTAATAAGCACTCCCTTGGGCTACCTTTTATCACTCTAAGGAAGAGACCCTGCCAGACTGTCTTTGGCTGAAAATCACAAGGTTCTGGAAAGTGCTACCTGAAAAGTCAGTTGAAGAGGCCACAGTGCCTAGGCCCCACCGCCCTGGTAGG